>DWQK01002330.1:0-13374 GCA_018231225.1 Noctuana stator | reverse complement strand
AAGTAAAAATAAAAAGTAAAGTTTATCTTTGATCATCTTAAAAGTCGGTTTAGTAATGAGAAAAACTTAATTGTTTTTGAAGCAAAATAACGAAACCCTAAAAGTGCAATGAGTAAAGAAAAAAATAACATGAAATGCAAAATGCTTAAAATCAGGAACACATTTTATTGGCTCCATAAAAAAATAATTCCCTTCTTTCTATGCATAGAAGAACAAACTAAAAATAAAGATTGAATAAAATAAATAACGCATAAAAATTATGGCCTGTTAAAAATAACTGGTATAATGCCGTCTGAACAAAAACTTAAAACTACGCGAATGATCCTGTATTGGAAATAAAGTGCTTCGGCTCCTCTTTAAAAAAACGTTAACGAGTTCTCCTAACTTTGCGGGCAAAAACTGTGATTAATCGCTCCCGCGACACGAGTGTTGACTAGCGAAAAAGCATACTTCTACAGCAATTACACCGTCTTTGTAGATGCGCGGGAACAATGGAGGTGGGAAGAACGTCTCAGGCTTCGTGAGAACAGGCCACGAGGCCATGCCGAGACATGACGAATCACGAGGAAGTTCCGATCTTACTTATATTTCCTAGTCAGTATTGTTCACGCGAAACTGTCAGTAGCATGTCAGATTAGTCATAGCTATTGGTTGAAAATCGGCTACTATATACAGCTACGAAAGGTCTGCAATGGGTTCAATTCCTTTATATTTGCGGTTTACTTTCAAACTAACACTTTTAATTAATTATTCATCACAACAAAAAAGAGTTAACATCAAAAAAACAAAATGTGAATGTGGTTGATTAATATTTACATTAAAAATAAATCGAAAATCAATTGTTTCATAATATAAAAAATGTTAAGTAACTACAGAGTTACGTCTTACAATTCTCTATGAGAAATATCTTGATAGATTACTGAAGCACACTGTTACATAGACGGAAATCATTCTTGTTATTGTAAGTAGGTAGAAGCAATAATTAAAAATTTGTTAAAAAATTAACGCGATTCGGTAAGCCGCACACTAAGATTACCTGTGTCATGAGTGCCTAAGTTACACACAAAACAATTAGACCCGGAGAATAGAAATACAAATTCATTGTTTGAACTTCTACCCCTCTGAGTATTGAAACCTTTAAAAGGTTGAAGGCATCGTAAACACTACACCACAGGGCTTGTCCTCATAGTCTTCCTAAAGTAAGTAGACACATGGCTAACAACTATAATAAATGCTACAGTAATAGGTTTTTGATACATAATATTATACATTATATGCCTCTCGGCATTATGTTGTAATTATTATTGTAAGTAAAAAACATATCTACAGTTTTTATGTTCTAATGATTTATTACTTTTCTATCTACTGTAAAAAAATACTTACTGTTGTAAAAAGTAAATCTAATATTAGTGATTTTGCTTTACACCTCAGCCATAGCCCCTAAAAACGTATTTCAATTAAAAATGGATGTGAAAACATTGATACCAATTTTCGCCTTCCGAATCGGTAAAGGCTTCCCATTAAATGTTGCAACGTCCTATCATAACTATTACGAATATTACCCGAATATTACCGACTTCCCATCTTGCAAAATACCTGTTAGACAGGTGCATTAAAATGTCTAAAAAATAATACTGTATTAATACACGTTATACGGGCTTTAAATAGTTATTAGTAATTTTTATGAAAAGCAATTTATATCTTAATGATTTTACATTAATTTGTATCTAAGTTAATAAACCATTTTAAATATTACAACATAAGTAATTGTTTTCATGTAATAATGAATAATTGATGCTTCTTCTACTCTATAAAAGGGCTATAATTATCTGCTTTTCGCAAAATTAAGTGGGTTTAATTTACGCTCGGGAACAATCGGGAAGTTATATTAACTCCCATTGTTACCATAAAGTTAGAGTAAAAACTTAACTAAAAGATGGTCATCGACATTGCTTCATGCAACAGTAAGTAGGTACTACACAATACAATAAACTAAACCAACGGTCAGAAACCAGTTTGACACGGCATGATATCATCGTGAAGAATGTTTAGTATACTTTGAATTATTTCAGTTATCACTGATGAGGTCAAGCATAAAACGCTACGTCATCGGTAATGTTTCTTTTGTGTAGAAAATTTTATAGAGGGGGAACAGAAAAATTAAATGGGATAGAAATAGTGGGCGATGAACTCAATACTTGCAACTTGCAAGCTAATTCGCTAAAAGCACCAATCAGAATTTTCAAGCGGAATATCGCCTGTTAATTTGTAAGTCAGATAGATTCAAGAACGTGTTTAGAACCTGCTAGTAAATTATTCTCTGGAACGTTATTTTATCGGAACCGAGCAAAGTACATGAACTTGTAAATTACGACTATGTTTTTCTAAAACAGTCTCCTTAATACCTAATTAGATCCTATGGAAAGTCGTTTTTTTAAAACAATATTTTTATTCTGGCTCCGTAATACTGGTAAAGAGGATAACTTTACTGCGAAAGTGATAACCGACTTAAGCACAATCGTGCATAAGTATTTACTTCATGTCTTTGTCACGAAACCGTGGTAAACGAAACATTAACATGTTTTGTTTTATTTTATATGAACAGTTTGTTGGGTACGAAGGGAAACACGGACTTGAATTATTGCACTAATAAAAATATAAAAAAAAAAACTGGGGAAAAACATAATTAACCGAAGGCGTTATTATTATATGGTGTGCATATTGTTAGGTGTCTGAACTGAAACACGACTGGAATAAAGCGACAAGGCACGAAGGAGAAACGTTCTTATACGCATCATTGGAAGGAAAAAAATAAATAAAGGATCAAATTACAAGTTTTCATTTTAAACTAAAAATAGGTAAAACAACTGTTGTACTCGTATGAAAACGATTGATTCTTTAAAAACATAATACGAAAGCATAATGTATAGATATGTAATAAAGACAGAAACAAGTAGACAAAACCTGGAAATAAAAATAAATAAATAAAAACGATTTTAAAACTTATCTACCTACATAATTATCTTAACAGACAACCGTGGCAGAAAACTATTAAAATTTAAGCGCCGCCGTCGTTTCACTTCACCTCGACTTATTTTGAGCTTTAAATGAATTTGGCTCTAAACACCTATATCGCACGTGACTGCGAAACGCCCCGAAATTTACTTCGTTGTTTTATGAAAGCACCACGTAATCTCGCAAGAGATATATTGTCCCTCGAAGGAACAAATTTGGCAAAACGATTTAACTGTCTGATCTTATTAAGCCAAATAAATTCAATGTAATGTGTTGCGTGATTTATGTTAAACATAATAAAAATGACGGTGAGTTTCGGGCGGGTTGCTCCAAGTACCTACTAAACTCTCTTGAGTAGTGTAGCATCAGTATGTGAAAAATACTACTAAAAATTACTGCTCAACTGAAAATCGAACTTGGGCCTTTTCTTTAATAAACTTCTTAATAGGAATGAGTGCAAAAATTAATAAATATTAAGATGAACATGAAATACGAGTAGATACACGATACACAATTATAGTATAATAAATGAAGTGAATTGTCAGGCAAATAAAAGAAAAATAATCATATTGTAGTTACAATTAGTATTTCTAAACTAATCATTACTGTTTTTTGCGCATTTTTTTAAATTTCCAACAGGCATTTCTCATACATACCTACAAGTAAATTCAATCGACGTACGCCAAAAATCTAATAATTTTATTCAACAAACAAATTCCATCATCTGTTCCTAAATAACATCAAACATGAAAATAAAATAACTCAATACGGCAGTGTGAAATCTGTTCGCCGCTGAATAATATTTCTGCTGAGGTATTTTCATACTGAAAATACAATCTCTAAAAATAACTTCGCGACGCGAAAATAACCATACAACATTTGTTTATATATGACAGCTTATTAAATAACTCTGACAAAGAAATAAATGTTCCAAGAAGTAGGTACTATATCACGATAAACTGTAGGCTAAATTCTAAAATTCATAAAGAAGCTTCTAATACAAAGATAACGTTGGGAACAGTGACTTAAAGCGGGTACTTTCTCCGCGGAGTGTCATTCAGCACTTGATGGGTAGCTGTATCTTTCGCCAACGGCTTGTGTAACAATATAGAGATAAAAACATTGATAGCCTTATTACCCGCACAATGTAGGCTTCCGTCTTGAGGAAAACTAAAATATTATGTTTCGTTTCGCAGATTTACGATGTTGATAAGGTGTCGGGCGACACTGAGTGTCGTCGCGCTCCTGTTTCTCGCCGCACCCACATACTCTGAGGTAAGCCGCCTACAATGTAATGTTAAGAATAAGCCCTCTTACAAGGGTCTAGTCGGGATTGCGTTGTGGAATGAAACGACTTTATCTAAAGTAAGAAATACTTTTTTTGTTTATCGCGTATACCTACCATTTTATTTCGTTATTTAATTTTTTGAATGTAACATTTCTGATTTCTTTAGAACTAGAGAAAGCATGGAGAATAATGAACATTTAACTCTAAGAACTTTGCTCTCGTTGCATCCTTGGTTGCCTTTTATATGTATTTTGTAATGAAAAATTTAATACTACGTTGTTTAAATTTAATGCTACGTTGTGGCGTATGTCATATAATATCTTAAAATGAGAATAACTTGGCTTCGCTTAGCTTCATTTTCGTCTAGAACTGACCTTACTTTATAACTCAATATTTTAAAGATTGTAACTTTTATGGTCAATATCGTCTCTGAGAGTCCATGTTTTCTTAGATGTACCTACATATTAATAAGTATCTTACAAGTGCTTCGTATTTGACTACACATAAGTAATTTTTGCAAATAATATTATTCAAAGTAACATACGTCAGCTATTGTTACTTTATAAGGACGAGTTACGCATGTGTTTGCAATATTCGCCATTGATATGCCTTCTCACTAACCGTGTCAATCTCTTTTGAAAAGAACAAACAATTTTGATTTGTAACTGCAACAAAGAACAATAACATCTATTAAAAATTGATATCCATTCTTAATAATCTTAAATACACAAACGAAATCCAAGTAACCGTAACCAATACTGATACCACCCACATGTTACTGTTAACTGCATTGTTCTTAAAGGAAATTGTATCTTGCACTAAACCCTTATGTTCTTACTGGCTGACCTGGCAAACGATCTGCTATAGGTATACAGCATTTGTAGTGAATATATTGGTTGGTATATAAAAAATAACAATTGTATTGTTAGTGTTAAATATCAATAATTTATGAAAAATATTGTATTAATCAAGAACCGCCAATGCGTTTCCTGCGATTCAGGTATTGTTTTCCAGTCAAATAGTTGAACCTATTCACAAACTCGTTGGACATAAAATTCATAAAAATAAATCATTAGGTATTTGTATACACTCGATGAACGTATGGTACATCGGCTCTAGGCGCCCTTTTTGGCTAAGTGGGCCGAGAGAAAAATCCGACGGAAAAAACTCTCGACTCGTTTAAAATCACGTAAAATTACAAATTATTAACTATACAGTATAGTTTTAGCCTGATAGCATAGACCCTTAGATCCTTTTAAGCAGATTGAAAGAACAAAAATCCAATCGAAGTCCAAACAACTTTCATCTACGTACCAATGCAAATAGTTATTCTGCAAGTGGTTAGACAAACCTGCGTTCATACGGTCGGTGTGTTTCAACAACATACAGACCTACTGTTTGATTTGGTAAAAGCTGACGTATTGCTTTGTTGACAGTAACCAACATGCAAACATCAACATGTATGTGATCAAATTCAAATGTTATTACTAAATCCTTAGCAGCACCTATATGTTTTGTTTACAGATTAACGTGGCAGTTAAATTCTCGTAGAATTTATAGGGAAACTTCATTTTTTTTTAATTAGTAGAATTTATAGGGAAACTTCATTTTTTTTTAATTAGCAACTTTTAATAAAATTAATCTGTTATTAGTATCTGTTTACTTTCGATAGGCATTCGTTATGGCCTTTTACAGGCGTTTTGTTAGTGTCTATTACAGAAATTTACAATTCTATAATGTATATTTAAGGTATCTACTCGTATGAAGAAAATGGGTTATTACGCATATCATTATCCAAAACAGTATTTTATATCGCTAACTCGCATAAGCAGGTACCATATTGGATAAATTGGCGTAACAATTCGTTCAATTTATCAATTGTACGGCTCGCATTGGTTGAATGGTCACGGGTGGCGGTTGTCCTCGCGCCCGCTTTCCCCAGTGTGCCAACAAGCGTAGTTGTTTTGGATAATATAATATTGTTTATTGAGTTAATGGTTTATTTATATAAAAAATTAATGTTTTTGTATTGTTTGTACTTTGTTTTTATACTACCAGAATTTAAACGCAGCTAACAGAAGGACAGCATTTTAAAGGAATGCCGAGAGATTTTACCCGCCGGCTTTTTTCTCCCGGCCTACCTTAGCCAAAAGGGCGCGTAAGCCGTACCGGGGGATGTACCGTATTGTCTGACGTTCATCCAGTACAGAAGTGTACCTTATGATGAAAAAAATTTTTTGAACTTGAATTTGTGCAATAATAATACATAACTCTTCATAATCGTAAGTGTATTTTTGTACTGTGGAATACTCCAACTACTGGACATAGAGTCGATTAAACTATTAACGTTAGGTTGGCGATCAGTATCGTGATTATCAAAAAACTTTAACTATTTAAGTATTATTGCATATATTTATTTCTAATATAACATTTCTGTTTTCAGGGCAACGTCTTCACGTGTCCAAATGGTGAGTAGAAAATGTTATTTTACTGTTTTTGAGTTTGCCAGTAATACTTTTTAATGGCCCACTTTAGGACAAAGATCTCTCCCCACCAGGGAAGGCCTGGACATATTCCACCATACTGCGCCAATGCTTTGGTGGTTTTTTGAATGATAATTGATAATGAGAGGGCCCATATCGAAAGTTAAGTGTAAGTTTGGATTTCTTGAATATAAAACTGGTATTCTTTACGTTACTTTACCTTGTATCTTGAAATATAAAACTGGTATACTTGAAGCACTGTCCCCAAAACATTTCGAGTTGAAATGTACTGACTAATTTCTTCAATTATTTGGTATAATGAGTATACAGGTTTCGGTGATAAACTAGACTCTTTTTACGCATATTAAAACACACTCAACACAATGTAGAGCAAACATTTCGGATGCGCTGGTTTCTCAAACAACTGTTCTCATACTCTGAATTCGCTTAAAACAATAGTGTATAGTGTGCTAAAACTAAGCGACAAACATCATACCGTGAGGCAACAATGGCCGAATCATATTTAATGTATGTTTTAGTTTTCATTAGTGTAACATACTTTGCGTTGAACTTGGCGAACAATGCGAGATGAAACTCGTTCATATTGTATACTATAGCTACATGTCACAAGCCGCGTCCTCTACTTTCAGCGAATTCGGTATTGTTAAGGGAGAGCATTTGAAGTTGATGTATTGTAACTTGTTCTCAATGCGACGGTGTTATCTAATCGAAGCCTTGCAAAGGCCCACAGACAGAATCACAACTATCATAGTCTAATAGTGGCAATATTTATTTTGTTAGAGTTCAGTATAGTCCAACTTGCAATGTATAACTATGTCTTATCTCTCTTTCTGTCTGTATTTAACTTAAATAAAAGAGGTGTAAAACGGAGAAGATCACTCGATCATAATAAAAAATAGATCATTGAACTGATGCACGGTCACAATTTTCTAATGACAAACAATCATTCTTATACTCAAAGACTAACAGTACAGTGCGTACTTATTCTATGCTTATACTAATCGTCATATTATTAACCCAGATGGTAAGGTTTTTTAGCTTCGTACATTAATAAAATCTGCCTACTTATATACATTCAGTATAAAGAGCAATTTCCTACTGTACTCGTAGCATAGAACTTTTAAACTCCGGGCAGAAAGTGCTCCCACCCATTAAAATCCTCACGTATATTCGCTTAGTAATGAAGCAGTAGCATAAAGCAGGCTTCGTTGCCATACTCTCTCTAATGTGTTTATTAATTTAAACTACCCACCCTAATGTCATACCGCACTAAAAGCACCATTATTTATTACCACATTCGTTCTATGGATTAAAACCCTTAGTATGCACAGCACAGTGCAGTTCTTTGTGGGAATTTGACCCGGCTTATTGCTGTAAAGATAAATTTATATTCATGACTATAATGAAGAGGCCCGATAATAAGGTATAGAGGTAAGATAAAAAAATCTTTGTCTGCCGTTAGAAAAATTGTTACTGCTTCCCAGCATTTCGATTACTGTAACCGGCAACGCGTTACTTACATTAAATAGGTAGTATATTATTATTGGCAGAGTAAGTGTACTGACATTTCTTAATAATAAGTAACACTTATGTAAAACCACTGGACAAATAAATAAATGATTGGTTAATGTATGAGTGATGAGAAAGCTTAACATCAGATAGGGCATTTCATATATTTGAAGTTGGAAGCGGGTGGTATTGCAGTGATTGCTTAACAACTGCAACCTGTAGCCTACATTATCGAAACTAAAAAGCATATTTATGTAACGTTGGGTAACGTAAGTCAGGAATTACCACCACAATTTAATTTTTCATTTCTATATATAAATGCGAAATATACGCAAATTGTCGACATGAAATACACACTGCTATCTTATAAGCATAATTATTAAATTACCTTTTAGTGATAATCTGTACTTGATTCAGCGCGGAACCAGTGGGTTGAAGGTGAAGGTTAATCACATTACGTAAATGAGACGGTTATTAAACTTATTCATAAATGAAATTGTTTATGTTATCATACTTAAATACTCAAGGAATCCTAATGTCTAATGATTTGCATAATGAAAGTCATATTGTTCAATATTTGATCACCACTTTCTGTCTAATTTCAAATATTTAAATACATTCGTTGATACAGTAATATGAAAGAAACTTTTTTAGAGATAATAAAATTTTGTTGACTTACGTAAAAGATGAGTTTCATTTTATTATAAAATAAGAAGATAAAAAGTTTAAAAGTAATTTAAATATGTACTCGTCTTAAAAATATTTTTTTAAATGCAGCGCAAAGATATACCTAATATTTGTGTAGATCTTACTGATACTGTGTTCATGAATACATATATTATGTAGGTACCTACTTTCACCACAAACATTTTATTTATGGCGAGACTTTCAACACTTAAATCTAAGGTGAGGCTGTGTGAACTTGTGACACGGGCTAAACGAATTAGGTGGGCCACCGGGTTTAGTAATCTTCATCAGCCACATAATTAACGTTGGGAAATTGCCTCCCGACACACGTTTGAAACTGGAAGACTTGTACCTATCTCCATAAAACCATATTGATGTAGAAGGAGACATGCAAAATGATACGAAACTCACCGAGAAATTTCATTTCATTCTGCGAGTAATAAATTTCGTCTACACTGACATGTCCCTGAGATTTATGGATAACTGTAATTCGTTACATCCAAACATGAAATTTTTACTGAAATCTTTCGAAATTGTTATCTAGTTCGTACTAATGAGATTCGGAAGCAGTCAGTAAATGGATGCAAAATGAAATGAAATCAAAGAGAGATATAAAATTTTGTCGAAACTTGATTCCGACGCATAACAATGGCCTGTTTTTCTCGCGAGCTTTATCGAATCAAATGTTTGTGCAAACGCAGAATATTTTGTTATTTCAGCCCAATCAAAATGTGAATAGAGTTGCAGAAACAGTTACTATTGTAGATTTTCTAAATTAAACATTTTTAGAAGTTGTTTGTCCCTTAACGAGTTCTTTTCATTACAATCTCATTCATTGTGTGTTTTATACACATACAAAAATCTGTCGTGCATCTGAAGTCTGCGATCAATTTTAGAGCTAACATTTTGTAAAATGCTACTCCACTCCTAGGAGAGTTAAGTTACTTCAGATATTAAAGGTTGCAGTATATCTAGGAGCAGTAGAGGGTGGTGAAGTGAAAGGGGGTAGTGAAGACAGATTAAGTCAATTTGACGACAGAATTAACACGTTCGCCTGATGAAGCAATATGGTGTCGAGGAAGACAGGCAATAGCTAATGAACCCCACAATTCGAGCGCACAACATAAGCTCAAAAAATAAATATATTTTTTGCTTATAAATATATAAGCATCTAATCGTGCGATTGCTACGTCAATCTATTTTAAATAAAAGATTTTAATGTTGATATTGGTGACTATAAGATGCTGTTAGGTTAACTTATTAAGTAATAACTTAAGACAGAACAATAAATTAACCGACTTTGTGTTATTTTATAGATCTTACAACTTCTCACAGTAGAAGAAATGCAATTTTATATAAAGTTATGTTTTTGATGGCGTTCTTACTTAAAGCTTAATATTCAGGACTAAAATCTTTAATCACGTAGATGAGAGAGAGGGAAGTACACAATAGGAAGGAAACCACAAATATGAAAGGTCAACAGATAATTAGAATTCACCATTTGTTTATTGTTTCGTAACAATCCATCACCGATTTGAAAGGCCGATTACGCCTACATCGATGAATCTACATCGATAGCGTGTGGGAAGATTCATAATTACGTTTAAAATTGTAAACAAGTCACTCGAATATGTCTGAGTGGGGACTATTTTAATCAATGGGCTTATAGAATAAATTTAAGCGTTTCTTAAGTACGGTTTTATTTAATAAAATTGAGTTTTCTCAGATGATACTATTACTTTGAGAGCAATTAAAGTAGTAACTATAATAGCCTTGTGCCCATTACCACGATATTTTAGTTTTTCTAAATTGTTAAGTATGATACCTAAAAGATCTATTGGAAAATAAATTGACTATGTATAAATGTAGTCGTATTAAAAAACGCTAAACTTTACGCTTTACTTATTATTTACAAAGAGTTATTCAAGGTATTTCTTGATCTTACAACACATCCATCACAGTGGAGGTGTGACACATCCATTCATATTTTGATGTGTTGAAATGATATGCTGAGCGAATCGTGAACGCGTCGCTCTAATGTAGAGCCTTAACTACTTAGACAACAAGAGATATAAGCTTACCTGACTTTTTATTTGAGTAATAGTTACAACTATTTTACTTACCGTACAGAAAATAGTTGCAAAATAATCCTGCAGTTACAATATATTTTTTTGTTGGTAGTAGGTATATACTTTTGCTCGATCATTCAATTTTTCCAAAGAAGACATAACGACCCATATACTTATATATTTTTTCAAAAGTGACGATTACCATTTTTTTATTCCTAAAACAACTGACAGATGGTTAGGAAACAGAAAAAAAGTACCCAAGTGCATAGGACTCCCGGGGAGATTACTCTCTTCTCGTAATTGTAAACTTTCATACATAATACTCGCGATAACTGTATTACAGATACATTTTTTATTGTTTATGAGCGGCAAACGTGCAAGCCAGACTAATATAGGCGACTCAAATAAAGAATTTCCAGCATCCACCCTTCCCAACCAAAATACAAGAACTTGCGACAATTTGTGTTTGTTTCGTGGCTGGTTGTTAGGGCGGGGTTGTATGTAGTGAGAGTTTCAACTCCACTTCATCTTGTCTAGGAATCTATCATGTTAGGTACAGCCTCAATCTAGATACGGTAGAAATTTGATTTCCTAGCAAACAATTACGTTGTCGTCGACGGAGAGCCGTGAGCCGCAGTCAGACATCTCATAGGCTCAGGCCTTTGATCTCGGTATTGGATCCGCAAACCAATGCAAATCTTATTTGATGATAAGGCTAGCTGTGATGTATTGAGCTTAAACCTACACCATAGTACATATACTATATGAAAAGCGATATGGATACTAAGTGCAAACGTTCGAAACGAACGCACGCAGACAGATGCACGCCTCAACAATTACGAGTACGTATATAAGCGGACTTCGCACTGTTAATTGTGGGTGCCGTCTTTACATGAGCTCTAATGCTTTGCGTTAACAGCTACAAACATAATAAACATATTTTTTATTTAATTCAATCTATGAAATCACACAAATTTAGTTTACTAGTAATGGCCCGCCCACGCAGTTCGTTGTGTAGTATTTATATTTATGTCAGGTGTAAATGGACTCTAAAAGAAGTATTTTTCTCATATTTTTACTTTATTTATGTGGTAAATCGGTGTTTGCCGTTTAACTAAAGAGTCCTTTAATGCCGTTGGCTGAACTAAATTCATGTTTATTCATCCACTAAGCTCTAACTGGGTACATTTGCATTGTTATTGTCGCTGAAATCTGATTCCGCCGAAATCTGCAATATGTTTGTTAGCTTGTTAATAAGCTTAAAATGTTAATATTGATGAGTATAAATAGCACTATCGCTTGGGTTACATTAAAATGTATGATGATAATAATAAATATTATCTTTTATTAGAATTCAATTCCTTTAATTTCAAAACATATTGCGTTGTTATTAACATTCTTATTTTTTGTTAAATCCAATCAGAATTCTCGAAACTTCTAGAAGTCAAGTGGTTGAAGAAAACCATTTAAAGTGTTAATCAAACGGATGTAGCTATTGTCCATTAAGAGGCAAGAAATTCCATCGCTTTCACCGTCTGAGAAGCTATGAAGCCCCAAGATAGTTGTGGTACGTCATCGATTCTCAAACTTTATAAGTAATATATGCCTCATGGTCCGGTGAAGATTATAAAAATATATAATACGAGTTCTTGCGCTCATTGAAATCAAACTGAAAACGTGTTTAAATTAAATTCAATCTTTTTCTATTAATTGGTATAATATACAAAAAAATGTGTCTTTAATATACATATTATTATGTTCTATTACTATTACTACGATGGATTTTCTCGCCATTGCATAAGTAAAAAATAAACAATTTTGTTCTATCCAGTAAGTTGGGAACCCCTGCTGAAGATAAATGCAATTGACAGGGTGCGTTCTTGCACGCCGCTGCCTTCATCTTTGAGTTTGCGACGGCTTATTTACAATTAAGACGAAAGAATTAAAAACTTTTTTGTTCAATTAATGAAATATAAATAAATTTTATTATAAATAAATCTTTAACTTAAATGTAAATTAACAATCTAAATTAGATAGGTATAATTTTTTCTGGATCCATATCATGACTTTGGCAAATATAAATAAATAAAGTATAGGTACCTATTACCTTAGCGTATCTAAATCATTTTGACAAAATTAACGTCTCCAAATTTCCGCGTATATATCTTGTACATATTACATACATGTGTGTTACATACACGTGTTACATACATAATATTTAACATGGCTTCAACCCTTTTTATGACCCACTGCTGGGCACGGGTCTATCCCCTCAACAGGGGAAGGCCTGGAGCATACTCCA
>DWQK01002329.1:0-13378 GCA_018231225.1 Noctuana stator | reverse complement strand
GATAATCGAAGCAAGTTTGATACTAAGGCTTTCATTGTTCACGGATTATTCGCAACAGCCATTCACTGAACATACCCACTTTGTGCATGGCGTTAAATACAGATTAGGTTATCATCTTATCTACAGTTGTACTATAGTTTTAGTTCCAGAGAACTGTTATTAGTTTCAAATGTTTCGAACATCATTAGTGATAAGTGTAACATAGAATACGTAAATGGTAATACATATTATTGTATGAATTTATATTTTAAAGGAGTCCGTCTAATGTTTGATCACTTTTTAATTTTACATGAATAGCTAAGACACGTGCAAAGGTTAGGTGTTATACATGGACGATCCATGTTTCTTCAAAATTAAAAATAAGGGTAAAGTTAATTAATTGTAAATCATCGTTTCCAACTAATCGAAGATGTAAAACTTCAGTTCCGCAGGACAAGAGAACGTGGGATGGATTCATTTTGCAAGAATTGACCTAAACAGACTAACATTACAAGTTAAATAAAAGCTTTTAAAAAAGATTTACGTAACAGCCATTTACGTAGTCAAACATTACCAATTTAACAATCGTAACGGTTAAATTGATTTGAATCAGCAAACGTTAAGAACAGTCAAACGAAATCCCTTCATAAATAACACAATTGTCGGGAAACCAAACATTTGTCAATTTGCGATCGACCTTTCAAACAACATCTGTTGAAAGGGGCAATATCAGGGCATTAGGTGCGATTTTGTTCATAGAAACGGATCCGGTCAATTGGTTGACCATCTGCGACGGTATTGTAGGGTGGTTTGAATAGTGAAGGATATAACAACGCTGATTGCTGTAAGTGTGTATGGCCCGTATGTACGTTATATAAGTACGTTTTTTATGCTTATCACTATTCTAAATGCTAAAATTACTAAAATTGCTGATCATGAAATTGCTTGATTTTCTTCTTTTTTTACAACTTCAAAAAAGGGATGAGTGTTCAATTCGACTTTATATAATTATGCATTTTTTTTTGGTTTAAAATGCACCTAACTAAGAAAAGTCATTGGTGCCGCTTGGATTTGAATCCGGTCCAAAAGATGTTAATAAGAGGCCTATATTTAACCCCTGATCTATCACCGCTCCATACTCGTATTCACGATTTACCCTAAGTAGTGATTTGCTATTCAGTTTTGGTGTTAACCATCGTATGTTGATAAATGTCCGGTCACGCTGATTTTCTGCTTCTCTTGTTATAACATTTGTAAGCCAATGAAATCTAAAACCATTAATCATGCAGTATTTCTATTGTTATTCATTAAAGTTCTGTAAATGCAACATTACCATGATGCATTTTAATGGACAGTGGTCACGGAATATTATGCTTGCTGTCACGCTTCTAGGTGTTTAGTAAAGAAAATTGTTTGTATGTATCTACTTATTTTATAAGAATGGATACGATGATCATAATCGACTGATTGCTGTCCTATAAATCAGCATGGTTCGCCTTTTAAATATATGAGAATGGCTAAGTAGCGAGCATGGCGATTTACGGTATGGCATGGTGACATAGTGAGGCATGGTGAGTTTTATGAAGAACTGAATTGTCAACCGAACATGATTCTTGCCACTGTGTCGTAGTTATTGGTCGTCAAATCCTCGTAACCTCAAACAAAAAAGAATCTTTAAAGTAAAGTACCTAATTAAAACATATTTTATATTGTTAATGCTGTTAATATTATTATATTTTGTATAAAAATGTCTTTGTACTTCACCAAAGCTGTAATCAATAGATAACGTAAGGTCCTACAAAATGAGTTACGGAGAAACCAATTAAAGAGCGAGCTGATAATTGAATAGGAATGTCGCACTAGCGGGACTACGACAGGGCCAAATTAGATTCCTTCTTCTTAGAGAAAAGTCCTAAGCGTTACAATAAAAGTGTAATTTTATTAAGAAACTGCGGAACGGCTGTCGATCCACTCTTAATTGAATTAGCCGAGAGCGTTTCAACAGTGTCCGACTTGTTTTGTGTTTCATTGTTATCGCGTGAATGTTACAGGGTTTCGAGAAAAAGTTTTAAAGGTAATTTTTTGAATTGTTTTAGTGAATAATGTTTTTTATGAAACTTGTTCTACAAATAAAAAAAATAATTTTACAGAAATATACGTAATTATGAAAAATAAAATAAACAATTTTTCTATTTTGCTTTTAGCGCTAATAGTGTTAAATTTGTTTACTTATTTTTAGGTAAGATTATTGTATTGCTTTTTTTATTATAAAAATTAACTAGGTTATATAATTTTGTTTTTGTCACTTTAAACATAATACCTACTCAAAATGCGACCATACACCATAATTTAATCATAGTATTTTGGAAACTGCAATGGTTACTTGTTACTTAAATTAAAATATTTACATCCATTCTCTAATTTTATTAGGTACATACAATTTATTACAACCGCTTTGAGTTTATGTTTTCTTCCTAATTTAATTACATATCACTTTTATGTATTTTCTAACTAATCTTACTACTACCTAATAGTTAATGCTTTGTGCCATTTCCTCCCCAATATTCGCCGAGGGCAAGACCAAACCAATGTCCGGAACACATCGCTAATGGCAACACACACTTCAGACCCGCCGACACAGCTGTGGCCAAGAGGACAGTTACTTATTGTAAAAGCTAGTTACCAGGTGTTTTAGTTTCACTAGACCAATAAAATTAGTTCTGGATTGTTAATGCTTCTTAACTTAGAGACAGGTAATCAATGTTACTCGGGAAGATACCATCTAAATACCTAATGTATTTGGTTACAAGCAGCAGCAATGATTGTATTGCAGTCAAAGAGACTGTATGGCTTATTATAATAATGTCTCAATGAGTACCAATGCAATTTATAATTTAATTAAAAAAAACCATATAAGAAGTCTATAAACGATGCCTAAAAGATGTTAATTGACTTACTACCACAGGGTGTGCAAGTTCATTATGTACTCTGAAATTCAAAAGCATAGCTAGGTATGGATATTATGTATACATACATATCCTTGTATTTCTGACGTAACTAGAGTACATATTCTTGAATCGCTGGAACATCTGGAACCGCAGACCGCAGCTATCAACTGTCTCGACTACAAGGTTTTGGAAAGCTTGCTTGCGCAGTGTGCAGAGGACATAATAATATAACGGAAAACACGTATGATAAGAATCCCAATCGAATATTGAACTAAAAGGATATTTGTATCAATTAAATATATTATTTATACTGTCAATTTTTATAAAAAATAATTTAAACCGACTTAAAAATAGAAAGTAAAAAATAATTTACTAAAACTTTAGATTTTTTTTTATTTATTTTCAAACTTTAGATTTTTTTTTCCAGCACAATATCTACTCATACCTACCTATTTGGAAAGTGTAACATCCTACAAAGCACTTTTTCACAACCAAAACGGATTATGTTGCGTAGTGTTTATGCCATGCGGATACGAATGCCACTCCAATTCAGCATTCATAGAGATGGAAGCAAAACCTAGTTTTTATGCGACATTTTTTTTTTCAACAGGCAGATCTTTGTTGTTTATGTGGATGAAAGTGCATTATCAGTACAAACTAAATTTCCGAAGTACCATGCCTAACGTTACAGGATGTGGTTGGAAGTTTCAGAACACACTTAGTATGCATTAAAATATGATGTCATTACCGCCGCGTACGCAGTACGGAGTGCCTAGTAGTTGCCTAATGGCAAACATTGTAGGTTTCGCATCAAAGTTATTGCTAGCACCAAGTTTGTAGGCGTCGCGCCGGAAAGACGGCTCTAAACGTGTTAAAGTTACATTAGCGTTCTTGGTACTCTTAACTTCATATTGCTATTTTGAACTATACAGGTAATCTCATCCGTACATGTTGTATATACAAGTTTGCTGAAAAATAAAAGCTTCTTGAACTTAGGTAGGAAGGAAAAAGAAAAATAATATTGATGCAAACGGAACAGGGATTTCATAAAGTCGTTTCGGGGGTATGGGTTCGGAAACAGAATGCAACTTAAACTTTCAAAATTTATTTAAAATAAATCAATACTCCATCTTTATATAAGAAAACTAATATGAGGATATTGTAATTTATAAGATTCCATTTTCTATTTCCATTTCCATTTTCTTTTTATGTTCATGTCGCCTGGCGTTGAAACAATTTGGAACAAACAGAACAAAATTGATTTTTAATTTACGATAACCATGTGTAAAATATGCACTTAGCGTATTCAGGTGTGTATCGGAAACGTGTAATAATTATAGTAATAATTTAATTTCATATCGACAACGGCAGAAGCAATTAACCCTTTTAATTATCTGTAATTTTATTACTTCAATTTTAAATCAACGTCAAATGATGTTAACGATTTTAGATTTCGCTTTGTGATACGGACTATTAACATTATTATGGAACTGTAACGTTTAATTCTGAAATTGTAACGAAATTATTCTTGGAACGTAGGCAATATTTAATTTTATGGAGTGGAAAATAATACAAAGAGGGTACAGTAGCGACATGATTTGCTACGGAGATGGATATTATCTCCCTAGAAAATTCCCATCTATGAAAATATTATTCATCTCTTTGCATTCATTCCATTCCGTTGTGTGACGTCATTTTATTACCTTACTATATGGCGTTATTTAAAGGGAAATACAATATCCCTTTTTCTGTGATCGTCTGTTAAAATTTGAAAGAGATTGTTTTTCGTGGCGAAGATTCTCTTAAATAACAACAACAAATTTCTCTTTATTGTACACCGAAAATCAAAATAAACCATAATGCTAAACAAAGTAATGTTTGTAGTAACGAGTACGTAAGGGGTTGTTGTCACTAAAATAGCGATACCTTTCCCTAAATGATCGTAGAAGAATAGAATTGTAAAAGGATAAAGGTGCAGACAAATGTACTTGCATAAATACGTTTCGCTCTTCGCTTGTTTCTTAAACACATCTAAATAATAGATAGGTATGCACAGTACGACATATATACAGTACTACCTTTATAGGTAGGTAGTTGTTTTCGGTAGTTTATTAGATGACTATACTACCCTTTCTGTCAACAGCAATTGACCGTGCAAAGCAAACTTTGGCATTAATGTCGAAGTGACTCTATCATACGCGGACCCTTCTAGGTGCGCCCTCTGTATTGTTGTCAATTAATTAATTATCTACGTCCGATGGAGGTTTGGTTGAGGAAGCAAAACTCATTATTGGAATTAATGACTGCATTTGATTGAACGAGTTCGATTTTACGTCTATGCGCTCTTCCTTTTAGTTCAGTGAATGAATGATTACTACTCGTATAAACCAAAGCTGTTTTATTCATTCACCTCATTAAAATGAGACTATAATACATAACTGTTAAATTAGTTTTAAAAGTCTTAAATGGTATTTTCCATCGAGTAGAACTAACTACAACGAGTTGTGCAGATGACTCAAATATTACAAGTTTATGTATTCTCCACAGGGGTTTTCCGACTTCGCAACTAGTTTCCAACCCGCCTTTAATTCCATTAAAACCAGGTATGTACCTCCAATATCCGTTTACCTTTTAATAGGAACTTAGTATTCGCTCATTCACTAATTCTGTTCGTATGACGCAACTGTTAATCTGCATTTAATTATGTTTTAAACAGTAACCAAACAAACTAAAACTGTCTTCGCCTTTAAGTCTATAAATCAAAATCAAAGTAATACTTTAACTGTAAGCTTAGACAAAAAGTATTGCCATAAATCAACTTTTAATAGAACATTTGGTCAACGACTACTCCCATCTTCTCATTGGTTTTCTACGGGCACCAGCTAGTCTTAAATAAGTAAGGTTGCTTTTAGAAAACATTTATACAAAATATGTATGAAACATTTAGTATGTCCTAATTATTAAGGTCGAATTTAGTGGAAACTTTCAGGACATGTCCAAATTTGCAACCCAAATATGAGTTTGCAGTCGAAGTTTTAGAGCGTAATAATTTGGTACATTTAATTAAATTAAGTGCTGCACTTATTACTTAGTTGCTGACAATAATTTGACTAATAAATGTGCTTAAAAGAAGCACCGGAAAGATTTACCACAACAAAATTCCGGTCATCCAGATCGCATAATACTCGCTTAGTTGTTTCTTGAACGAGTCTATTAAGTCAATATTTATGTCATACATTAAAAAAATATATATCTCATCCGTTTTCATAGCTATAGCGTATGTTATTTATAAAAACGTATTTTTAGGTTACCTAATTTAATTATAGTCGAACTACGACTGTTCGTAGCTACGTAGTAGGTAAGTTATTTGAAATTTAGCCTGTAACTGTGAAATTTAACTATCGTAGTTGCAACACATGGCGCACAACTTTTGAATGTAAATAATATTATTATATTGGTCCACGGATTCTGACCACATTGAAAAGTTTAATATAGTCTGCACGCGAATACTAAAAGTACCTACAATATGTAATTGATTTTTACTATAGGTGTGTATTAATGAATTCCAAGCGACGGAATTAATTAATACACACCGGTTTTCGTCAAGCGACGGAATAGAATATTGATATGAATAATTTTGATATACTCGTAATTATGGTATGAATAATTCTTTCAAATTTTTTAGCTTTGGAAAATTTCCCCCTCATTTTTCTAACTTCTTCTTTGTCTTTGAACAACTTTATTTAGCAAGAGCTGACCACTATAATGAAGCAATATGGAGAACAAAAAGGATATTAAAAGTTTCCACTAAATTAATTTCAGCGACCTTTTAAAGCTGCAGAAACGCCAAAAAGAATTCTAAATAATGTCCTCGTAAAGGATGAAGAATTTATGAAGGGAAGCCGGACATGAACCCGCCGTCACGTCCTCCGGGACGCCTTTGTACTTTGTTTTTGTGGATATTTTCATTACATGCAGCGTAGTGGTGTGTTAGATAAGAATGATTCAATTTCGTTCGTTTTGGCAGCCGCTGGTCGCTGAGGGGCGGCTTGGTTTACTGTCATCGTGTAATAACTTTGTTTACACTGCCATATCAGTATAATATTGTGGTGTAAAATCAAAGTGACATTGGAATTTTATGTTCTTACTGTAGTAGCATTGAAATTTATGTTTAAAGAAGTACCTATCACCACTCATATGAAATGGTTTATCGATTAGATGTTCCTACCTATTACCGTACATTATACCTAAAGATTTTCATAACATAGGTACTTGGTTCGATGTATTTTGTAATTTGCTTTATATCTGTTTTTTTTTTCGTATTATGAGCATTGCCGAAAAAAGACTAACAAATTATAGTTAAAAAAATATATAAATTAACACAATAAGCGTGTTTTAAAAATAAATGATTACTTTCCATCATCCTACAAACACACAGTTTTAAATTAATTTTTTATAACAGGAAACCTGTACTCAACAGTGCTATAGCAATAGGTAAATTTTAATGAATAAATTTCTAACTCTTAAAAAAAGCTTTACGCTTACAGTCCTACACTGGCATTAACTGTGTCGTACTCGTAACTTAACCATGAACACACACAAAAACACTAAAAAGGCAAAATATTAAATATTCAAAGTTGCTACAACTTCAATCAATTCAAGTCGCATACTCGTAGGATGTGCCATAAAATCCTCTCAAAGTTAAGCTCGTGTAATGCACTGCTTCGTCTTATATTTCAATTTTATTTTATGTTCATCCGGCTCCTTAAAACGGCTACTAAGGGAACTGTAAAACTGGCTTTTAGCCAACTGTCACACTACTGGCCAGGGGCTGAAGTAGTAGCAAAATAAGTGTAAATTTCTTTCAAACTTAAAACAAACAAAAATAATAATTATACTTTCAAACTTAATTAAGCATTAAGTTAAGCATTTCTATTCATAGTAGTCCTTTGACTTAGATATCTAGCTTACAAATCTTAAAAAAAAAACTGTTTTCGGGCTCTATAAATAAATGTTTGGTGTCGCATACAAGTTACTCGTTGATAGTAAGATTGATGTTCTTCCTGGGATAACCTGACTCAAGTAGCATAAAGAATTCATGCTGGACCGAATTTGAACTGAAATGCCTGTTTCCCGTTTACGTTTTTTATATTTCTTTCAGTTAACATCTTATTTTGTTTATTTAGGTATCCAGTGATGAAACCATTCCAGTGACAATTTGAATGTGATCTATTGAGGAAAGTTTTTTTATTGTGAAAAATATTTCACCGGTGAAATATGTAGCACCATTTATTTAATCTGTTCTTGTTCAAGTGTTACGTAAATTAAAGACATTCTACATAATTATGAACATTATAAATGTTAATCTTTGTTATACCTATATATTTGTTCGTAACTATTATAGTTTATTATATTGTATTATTATTGTTATACAATTTCTGAATAATTCAACCTTTAAAAACATAACTTTAATAACATTTAATGTATTGTTACCCTATCTTTTTATACCAACATTTCAACAAGTAAATGTCAAGTTGTTTTAATAGTAAACTACTACAAACAAAGATGTTTCACCGTACCTGACATCCGACAATTCCAATCTTGTCCCCTATTGAAGGGAATAAAAGAAACACGCTGTTGTCAATAACATCAGCTGGTATCCCGCGGGGCGGGGTCGTTCACCTCCCAGCTGTTTAGACCTTTTATTAGGACTGCGGTGAGGGATGTTACTTGAAGCGTTGGGGAACCTGATAGTTAAGCCCTTATGATACTTTTATACGTAAACACCTCAAAGGAAAAGTTTTTCTGCTTTTAAGTACTACTTACTTTGTAAGTACCAAAGCGAAGAAAAGGTTCCAAATCGTGCGGCGGCGTTCGTATTTTTGAATTTGTTAAGGATAATATGGATCGTAAATACGATTCGAGGATGGATTGGAAGTATTATTTAAAGGAATATTAATTTGAATTTACTACACCATTACTGTAATGCAGGGGACGCTAAAGAGCTCTCCTACAAAGCCGGTAAGGCACTGCTGGCTGGTGACTCTACTGGTGTTCCCCATGTACCCATGCTCATAGGCGCCGATAACCACTTACCATCAGGTATTCCATCAGCCTGTTTGCTAGGCTTAGACTATAAAAAGTAAAATTTGAATTTCACGAAACAAGATTGTACACAAACTTTATCTTTTTTGAATTACATATATATTCCATTAATAAATATATGGTTAACATAACACTAAAACAATGAAAAAGATTTTATCGAAGCAACAGGAAAATATATTTTACATTGCTATCAAACGACGCTTGACTGACTTTAATAAGTTGGACCGAAAAAAGAGTCATACAAAAAATATTTCGGCAAGAACGTCATCGGGACAAAACGCACAAATCGTGTTAGGCGTACTTTAAAAGATTTGTGACTATTACCGGAACACAATAAAATGCATAAGGAATATTTATTATTTTATCGCAAACGGGACTTTCATAGTGAATATGATTTAGTGGCAAACGATTCAGGGGGCGATTGTGGGATGTCGGCCATTTTCGATTTCACGGTCCAATTCACTATTCCTAGATTTATTCTTATGGTGTCATGGTAAAAATGGAATCGTATGCTTGCATTTCGCCCCTGGAAGGATGCAATTGTCAGATGTCAAATGGGGGGCGCAAAATGATGGAAAATTTATTAGAATTGACTATAGTTTTCGTACATAAACTCAGTAATTTGTCACAGACAAGTAATTTCTTTTGGAGTCTGTGTCCCATTACGTACGTTAGGTGTACGGACAGAAAAATGTCACAGACTACAAAATAAAGTGTTGAAGACTAGAACAATTTAAATAAATAATTTTGTTTTACGCTTCTCGGTTTTCATTTTTATTTAAAATAATTATTTATTTGTTACATTTATTACCCACATAGAAAGATCGTAACTATCCTTAAATAGTTAACAATTTACTTTGAAATATTTAAACTCGTTTAAAATCCATCAAACGTAATGAATACTTATTGATTGAGCTGAGCAATGCAACTGAATTGTACACGGACAAGTGGTTTCGGTTATTAAAGAGCGCAATCGAAAAGTTCATTAACTTGAGTCAATCAGGCATCATATTCGAAACTGTTTCTGGTAAACTATTTACGAATAAATTGAGAACTGATTTTAATATCGGTATCTGACATTATTAAACAATGTTTGAGTATTACTCATGTTCGTATTAAAACTAATTATCACTTGTTCTTCGAAAAAGAAAAACTTGCATGCAAATTGCAGTTTAGTTTCGGGTGTAATTGGAGTAAAATTTTGCAATTTTTGGGTAGATTAAGGGTTAAAATGGCCCTTTACCTATTTACATTCAAAATGTAAAATTACGTTTATAAAATACAAAAGGTAAAATAATCTAAGTTTAATAGGCTGTAATATCAATCCATTATAATAATACAGTACATAGTCAAAAACATAGGAATCTATGTATATAGAAATAAAAATTAATTCTCGTACGCACTTTAATCTTTATATTTTAACCCAAAACCTTACCAATCTTACTTTTACCAGCTGCAATTGAATTCAATTATAGATAAAGGATTAGCGAGAATTCGTAACCCGGACCGATTCACAGATTTATCAAAATTTTCATCCGGCTTTTGGAAATTTATCACCGGTTCTTTAGCACTAATTAATTTCGACTGTTATCTAAAACGTTTAATTGGCAAAGGAACTCGTCAGCTAATTAGAGTTTGAAATTAATACTCCCGCTGTTAGATTTGATACGATTTATTGCAGCAATAACACAGTTTGCTGAATTTGCTTGTAAATTGTTTGATAATTTACTTTAATAAATTTGCTAGATTATGCCGATCCTTCTGATATATTTACGAGTCGTTCCGAAACTATTGTTTTTCAGCTGCAAAACCCAGAAAAAGTACCTACAGTTTATTGATTTCAGATAGATTGTTTTATTAGAAACGGAATAAATCAATTTGTCATTGATATAAATCAGTAATACTTAGTAGGCATCAAACTCAATATATTTAATTATTTCAAGGTTGATAACACGGTATTGCCTGCTGCCAATTTTGTATCACGAGAATCAGTTTCAGAAAGAACATAACATTTAAAGATACCGTTTCTTTTAATCGAGACGATTATAAACCTACGTGTGGACGAAGACGACTGTCTCGTTATTGAGTTGTAGTTGTGTGTTACTCAATGGTTGATTACGAGCGTTTCGGTAATCTACTCATTTTCAGTGGTCAATATTTTCCATTGTTGTTTTGCTTTCTGGCAAATCATTATGTAAATCATGTTCGGTCACTTATAATTTAAAAATAATGGTTTAAAAACATTATTATATTAGAACTTGGAAATTGTTTAAATAATACAATAAATACACGTGTGACCGTCTGTTTTTATTAAATAAATATCTCTAGGGATACCCTTCAAACGTATTATTACGCTTTTTACTAGATACACGCAAGCTATGCGTAACAAGATGTAGATTTCGGTAGTTTCCACGAGCATTGAAAGAAAGCTGCACTTCCGATATACGAGTACGAGCAGTAAACCATCGCATGTGTGTGGTACATAAGAGGCGCAGGAAACGGTTCGTCGCAAAGCGTATACGAGTATTTATTTAGTTAGACGGTGCACACGATTTTTTGTTGACACCCAAGCGGCGTACCTACACAGGAAAGTAGGGTTGACTACGAAGTGAAATTTCTATAATTTAAAATGTCTGGTTTCAAAATAATTATGACTCGCGCCACGAACACTAACGACTTCAGAATTGACGCTCACATACTTAATGTAAATTTGCAAAGGTAAGACTTATTATTTTCCTATGGATGTCATTGTCAGAACTAGACCAAATTGAAATGGGATAATACGGAAAGCATCAGCTTTAAAAAAAAAACGAATCATTAAAATCTGTACAGTCGAGAGTTATGAGGTAACAAACAAAAAAAAATCAGTCAGATTCAGTCTTTTTTGTTTTTTCGTTTCTGAAAGGTTATGTATGACATCAGCCCTAACGTTATCCCCGAATTGCGGGACCATTCCCGAGCACCCAGCATTTGTATTCCTCAGCCGTAGCGACAGGGCGACGTGTATCCAGCATTTCATTACTGTTTCTACAGACATCGTCTGTGTGTCGCTTAAGGGATGACGGAAAGCCTCTTAGATTTGTCATTGTATTGGAATCAGAAAGCATATGTTACGAGTAATTGGATATGAATTGTTCATTAGGTTCCTTAAGAAAGCGTCACTTTTCGCTGCTGCACGTGTAGTATGGAATGTGGTGGATTTTCAAACAAACGTTTTATATTTCATCCTCTTGGCGAGTTGATCTTCGAAAATCTTTGCAATAAATGTTCCTTTACTTCCAACCAACAAAATATCAATTATTTAAATGTTTGCTTCAATATACTCATAGGTACAAATATTTTTCAATAACTGTATAATGAAATAGGAGTTGGAGGACTCATATCGAACTTTAATATACGTGCCTACATATTACTTGTAATTCGATTTTATTGTAATTTAATATGACATGTATGTAAGATATCAGTTCTTGGAAACCAGATAGAAATGTAGGTTACACATAGAGTTATCATTTTATTTTGCTATCATATTCAACGATGTTATTTATTATAAAAGAAATGGCTATTGCTAAAAATAATATTACGTGTTCGATCCTTAGAAGTATCGTGCTTAAATGTTATTCTTCAATTTCGTATTTGCTTCGGTACCGATATGTTATTTCTTATTATAAAATTTAAAAGCATGGAGCTGTTATAATAATATATCTACTTAGTATGTATATAGTGAAGTATGTATATTGTATATGCACTAATATGTAGTTTATTGTTATTTAGTTGCTTATTAAAATAGTATTACTGCTTAAATGGTTGTATCGTTGTTTTACAGAATTAGTCGTTTTGTCACCAGTCACCACTGATGCGTCTTGGCAAGAAATCAATACATTGCTCTACCTTTTCAGAATGACAATAACCGAAAGCCTCCCCCTAGCCACATGGAATAGGTTCATCCCAGCCTTCAATTGTAATTCATTTCACGATTCCAGTTTTATTGGAATTAAGCTATACTGAACCCTTTATGTGTCGACGTTTTTCCCGACTTTACCAAGGATTACTGGTTTTCGAAGGGGTGCAGACTGTAGTACATTAAAATTTGTTTTTGCAATGGTGTTTTTATAAAGACGTTATAACAGAAATTCCGTGTTGCTTCAAGGCCACCGTTTACTAGTTGTATAACAAATTTTTAATTGGACATATTTTAATGCATAATAGTGCATAATGAACCCAGGAAATTGACCTATGGGTAGGTATATTCTTTTTCAAATGTTGCATTTTTCCCATTTTCTCGTTGCAAAACTATGTACATCGTATGCATTTCATACGGCTTTCTATTCTGCAGACATCTAATACAC
>DWQK01002328.1:0-13379 GCA_018231225.1 Noctuana stator | reverse complement strand
ACCCGAAGTTAACAACTGAACCGCGGTTCCCAGGCAGTGACATCGCCTGGCGGAGATCTCCCCTTTTCCTCCACACTACTAACGCTTATAACGTTATACTAACGCTTCACACTCACAGCCTGTAGGATTCCCTGTGTCGTGGGTACCATGGACACACACAAAGACAAAAAAACATACACCCAGACCGGTAACAGAAATCTAAATTCATCATTTAAATTTCTGCCCCGCCGGGGATCGAACCCGGGTCCCTTCGAATGGCGGACTGGCGTGGTAACTACTACACCACACAGGTCGACCACCATACTGGTTACCAATTATGACTAAAAAGAAAGAGAGACACGGTTTCTTTGTAAGTGATAAAGACTAAAATTCTAATAAAGTCAGGCCATATTTTTATTCCTGGTTTATGCAAAGAATATACTCGTGCAGACGTGCACGTGCGGCTCCCGAGAGCACTGTGAACACAAGAGATTTTATTATGTAAATCTATAGGTACGTCCCTTATCCTCTACACCCACCCCAAGCCGAAACATAGGAACTTACCACAAGACTTGCTTCAGGGCTCCATATGAGAGCGGTGCCACAGCGATGGCACTTCCCCGGGCGAAATATAAACTCCTATGAGTACTTTCATATACCTTTATAGAACCTAGAATCTTGGAGAAAACTTACGTCAGCTTACAATTTTTCTTTTCATTAGAGATCAATGTAATTAATTAATCGATTAACTCAAGGTAACCTCTCTGAGTACGGTGTTGCCATAAGTATAATAAGTACCCAAATGACCGAGTTTTGGGTATTTATTTTTGGTAAATAGAATGAATGGAATTGACATCTTATTATGTGGTTTGACATTTTCTTTCATCACCATAGCAACGGACAATGTAAAGAAGGCAGCACATATTTACAACATAAAGTGGGAGGCACACTACATAATATCGTAGCAATTTTTCATTGCCTGAAAACACGGATAAAACGATTTTCGAGAAATGAAATTTTCGATTTATCGCCCCCGAAACCCCCTGCATACTAAATTTCATGAAAATCGTTGTAGCCGTTTCTGAGATTCATATTATATAATACTAGCTGTGGCTCCCGGTTTCACCCGCGGTGAAAATTGCATCGTAACGCATGATAGCCTTATAGGCTATAGCCTTCCTTGATAAATGGACTATCTTACACTTAAAGAATTTTTCAAATCAGTCCATTAGTTCCTGAGATTAGCGCCTTCAAACAAACTCTTCAGCTTTATATTAGTAGTATGTCCCATAGCTATATAATGATACATATATATATATATATAAAAGAATTGCTCGTTTAAAGATATTAAATATATTATCTTTAATAAGAATCTGTGTCTCTAAAATAAATCCTTGATAAAGCCGCAAGGCATGTAATCCAATTGGATTACACTGATTAAGACCAGTGTTCGTTACGTATTAAACACAAAATTTACATCTAAATAAAAATCCCGAGCGTACTCGTACCTACTGCTAATACCACAAACGCGAAATAATCTTTGATTAAAAAGACCGTCTTCAAACGTAAATTAATCCGAATCATAAACCATCTCTGGTAACGTCTTAATCCGCGGTACAGGCACCAATCATTAAGCAGATTTAAATTATGAGACATCCTTTGTTCAACTTAATATAAACCTTTTTGCTGTCACTCTAAAGTGCAGTTTCCTTTAACTTCTACAAAAGGTGATTTTGTGGAGAGGCACTTCAATCAAAAATGGGACCTAACTCGACGGTATAGTGTTCAGACTTCATTACCATTTCCAATAAAACGATAAAAGTGATAACGTCACGAAAGAGACTAGATGCGTGTTTGATTCGGATTCTTAACACGAAATTCGAATGTCGAATCTGAAAGAGTTCTTTTCTTACTTTTTTGGCCACCATTCCATTTATTCATCTCACTTACAAGTTGAGGGTTGTCAAGAATATGTTATTGAAATATTTTGATTCTAGTTCAGATTCGGACAGCTTGAGGTCGAGGAATACTTAGGGCCTTATTCGCTATGACATACGAGATTCCTTATCAATAACGTATAATGTCATAACGCGTTTTGAACATAAACGTGGTTTTGAAACGCGCTACGCCATGTACACTACGTGTGACGCGGAAATCGTGGAATTATGCGTGAAATGTGCGTCTTGTTCGTGGAATTGAATCATATTATGCGGCGTTTACATGTTTTTAATGTCACAGTGAATAAGGCCCCTGTTAAATTCCAGTGTGACCTTATTCTTGTAGTAATAAACCACTAGGTACAAAGTACAATACTTAGTAGGACACGCTATCTTCAACAAACTGTTGTTTAACCAAGAGACCGCACGAGCTAATGTAAGCACAACATGTTGTATGTTGTTTAGCTCGGAAGGAATGTTTACTGTCACCACCCACGTTCTAACATGTTTATCTAAAACGGAGTGCCAAAAGGAACTATGTCGTTAAAGGGAATAACGGTCCTAATTCTTCCCTATAACAATTCTATTATACCTAATGTACAAAACATTGCACATACGGCATACATCCTACTAATATTATAAATGCGAAAGTTTGTAAGTATGAATGGATGAATGTTTGTTACTCTTTCACGTAAAAACTACTGAATGAATATAATGAAACTTTGCAATAATATAGCTTATACATTAGAATAACACGTAGACTACAATTTATAAAGATATTGTGTTAATTGCTCGAAATATTTATCCTGCGCAGACAAAGTGCGGGCACCACCTGTTATGTGCAATGCGCAATGTACATTTCATCTATACCTAATTAAAAAAAATCTGAAGTTTTCTTGTTTGTTTGAACGCGCCAATCTACCTACAAGGAACTACAAGTCGGATTTGAAAAATTCTTTTTGTGTATAATAGCTACATTCATGAGGAAGGTTATCAAGCATTACGTTACAATTCTCAGTTAAGATTAAATATCGATATTTGTGAACTAAGTCGGACGAGAAACGTATCCGTATTGGCTGGCGTAAAGGTTAATCTACAATTATTTTAATGTTAGGTCCCGATTCAAAATTCCACACGAACGAAGTCGCGAGAATAAGCTAGTATTATTATGTATTCACTCCATCTGTCACTTACTCGCAAACGCATGCAATCGGTTTCCATTTTGCATAAACAGACAAAACAATAGGATTGTTAGGAATCCGCAGATGCGCCTGTGGGAAAAGCGACGTATGGAGATAGTGCCGCTCTATTTGCATCCTGAGAGCAAACACTTGAGTGTATACACGAAGGCAGCGGTTTGCAACCTTGTGACAGGTACGGACCGTATAGTGACAAAATAAAGTACGCCTTTACTTATAATGTTTACAGCACATGCCTTCAACCCTTTTTATACGGGTCTCTCCTCACAACCGGGAGAGGCTTGGAGCATACTCAACCACGCTGCTCCAATGCGGATTAGTGGAGATACGGGTTAGTGGCCAACCCGTGTCGGATGTTGTCAAACCGCCCAAAGGGACTCCGACTAGGTTTAACGATTGTTATTTGACGATAACAACCGACGGCTTAACGTGCCCTCCGAAGCACGGAAGCACGCAAAAAATAAATTTGCCACTGGCGGTCACCCATCCGAGTACCGGCCGCGCCCGACGTTGCTTAACAATGTGATCGCTTGCGATCCACTCTACCAGCGGGGCTATGCGCGCTTCAATTAAAAATTAATTATACCATTATAATTAAAATATAAAAATTCCCTAATGCTCCTAGATCTGCAATTTTTAAGAAAATAAATGTTGTTAACGTTGTACAAAAACATTGGTTCGCAGCAAGTTCAGTAATAAAAAAAATTGCTAATAAAAGATGCCAGACGCATTATAACAATGAAAATCAAACTGTACATAATAGGTACAATACAAATTAATAAGCAATAAAGGTTCTTTGGCCTTGAAGTTTTAAATAAAACAGGGCTAAGGCAAGCGTAACTAATTCGATGAAATGATACATTTAAAATTCCATTCTGCAGTCTACTATTACCTACGTTATGACTATGATTAAACTTAGGTTTGGTGTTGCTGAGTGGCGTAGCTAGCCCGAGTGACTGTGTTCAAAGATATTTTTAAGTCATGTTTTATCACCAAACAAGCTAACCCCAGCCCCACGTTCGACTACAACAACTCTACCATAATAAAATCAATACTTACCATTTACTCGTATTTACCATTTATTTAACGGTTTATATAGATCACGAATTCATATACATTACAAGAAAAAATGGGTATGAGTAATTTGTTGGGAAAGTCCGTCTCCATCGCGACCTCGCTACGCGGACGGGAACTCACGATAAAGAGCCTTGATGGAAGCCAAACTTATTTTAAGTAAAAATGAAAATCGACTTCAACTTACTAATATAACATTTACCAATATAACATTCGAAACGGTCGAACCGAACGTTTAAACAGAAATGCACAGAAAAGTGCACGGTATGAAATGTCATTTGATTTAAAACATGATACTTTTTATAACGCTGTTTACTATATTTTCAGAAATATTGACTTGAGATTAAAGATAAAAAGAGCGCAAATATAGAACAGCAAAAAATTGTACAACAAATTTTCCACGAGCACGACACGCAGTCAAGGGAAGGCACTCCTGAGGCTAAGACATTTAACGCTCTCGCCGGGAATTTAATATCAAGGCGACATCGAGCAAGCGGTCATTCATGCTTGCTGCGTTGCTGTAGTATTACACTTACCACGAATAGTATTACTAAATTGTTATAAAATTAAACACACTAGGCCTAAACGCGTTCATTCGATGCGCTTGTGTTACACAGTGACAGCGTTAGATGCCCAACGTTGAAGTTTATGCCGGATAAAAGTTCGGTATTTCTCTTCATATTTCAATCAGATTCGGAGTAAGGTGCGTGTGCACTATAGGATTATCGATTATCTATGTCAACAACGATACGAGGTAAGCCTATAAAATTTTTATTTACTACAGGTACGTTATGTTTATGTCACATTTCTTTTTACATTTTAAATACTTAACACCAATGTATCACTGGATATTTAATACTTGATTTCGCCAGTAGATGTTATTTATTAATATCAAGCACAAACATTGCCACAAAAATTATAAGAAGGCATACATTGTTTATAATATAAATTGGTCGAGTCACTAAATAAGTATTTGTTTTTTAGCAGACTTCTAAAAAGGACAGTTTTTAATTAGTCTGTATTTTTTGTATAAAATTTATATTCCCATTTCTGAACTCCCATCAATTCTTAACTGATTTTGAATACTTAAATAGACGAAATAATAACCACTTCACGAATTCAGTTGACTGACATTGACGCATTATTGATCGAATGAAGTGAATGATTGGTTAATCCATTCGCTTAACTTAGACAGTTTCACATAGCATAGATTTCGTAACTTTTAAGCCGTAACTACTTTTACTTGCTAATTAACGTTACTTAGTAAGTAACTAATCAACACTTAAGGATGGTTGAAGAAGTTATTATCTTAAACAAACGTCGTTTACTACAGTATAGGTTATGTTAGCTTTAGATATGCCCACTGATCTCAATAACAAACATAATAGGCATAATTATACAAATATCCAAAATCGAGGTCAAACCTACACCATACAACTTGCTAAGGTAACATTACTAAACAAGTTTCATAACCAGTACTCCTATTAACTATCTAAGGATTACTAAGTATTTGATAAGTAGGCATTAAACATCAGAAAAATATCAACGAAAGATTGATAAAACTTATTTTATTGTAATATTTTTATACTGTTTTTAGGAAATAACAAAAATTAGCACATCGTGCTGTTTTTTACGTAATGGCTGCTCGGCTTTTTAGCCAAAGTAAAGGCTGTGAACATAACCATGGACTTACCTAAGACCTTCATATATATGATCACCTTAATTGTTTTGCAATTTTAAAGTTACTTATTGATTGATGTACAGACAAGTGAATGGATTTCAATCTACGTGTGATATATAAAGATCTTACGAGTAGACGATACTGAGGTCTAAGATCTTTACATGATAATATCACACATTGCTATTAATTACCGCTTTTAAAAACGATTACAGTTTACAATAAATGAAAAATGAAAAAATTTATACGAGTATCCCGTACAAATTCCGATATTCAAAAGTCTGACATTCTTCGGGAGTTACGATCAATTAAATAGTTTTATACTTTTGTATGCCATTTAATTGAATGTTAATAAGTTTCTTTATAAGTACGTATTTTATTTGCTATAGTTGTGTATTAATTATTTTAAAATATTTTCAGTAACATACACAAGAAAAGACTGATTCATTCGCCATCTAAAATGTGTAGTATGGGGTTATCAATATCATGGATCCTGTGCGTATCAATTACTTGTTTTCTAATCAGTAATTTCGCGCATGCTGATCGAATAAATGGTGCGTCTAGGTCATACATACAGACACCTATTTTAGATATTCTAAAGAAATCAGCCGTTGCTAATTATATTCCTAATATTCCTGGAGATCTCTTCGACATACTGAGAGACAGCTATCCTTTACCTAACGGTAACAATACATTTTTCGTAACATTTCATAATTATTTATTTACTATTACAATGATTAAGGTAATATGTATTATTACACAGGTCTAAAGGTTCCATTATCAGAATACGACTACATAATCATAGGAGCCGGCTCAGCCGGATGTGTTCTAGCAGCACGTTTAACAGAAGATCCCAATGTTAATGTATTAGTAATAGAAGCCGGAAAACCTGAAATGTTCACTACTGATGTACCAGCAATAGCACCTTACTTCCAAAGAACAGACTACGCCTGGCCGTACTACATGGAGCCACAAAAAGGAGTTTGTATGGGTACGGAACCATGACGCTAATTTTCAGTGTGGGCGGACAAGATCAGATATTTCGGGCGGAAGTGATGGGCATCTGTTAGGAATTTTAAATGAGTAGTACTTAATTTAAACTTTTTTAGAAAATTACTCGACAATAATTATTACAAATGTATTTTTAAATAACTAGGATAACCCATAGTACAACGTAGGTTATTGTATAAGATGATAGCTTTAACATATGGATAAAAATTAAAAAACTAGATTTTGGTTAGGTATATTTCAAGAAACCTGATAACAATTATTCAATAGTATTTGACTGACTGACTATCAAATATACTATAATCATCAATATTAGCGCAAAGAGGTACTTTTGTCAAATAAACTATAATTACATTTAAAGGTCGACTTAAGATATGAAGGTTTCATTGAAGTACCTATCAACAACCAAAACTCAATAACATTTTTATTAACAGGTATGATAAACAAGAGATGCTTTTGGCCGAGAGGTAGAGCAGTTGGAGGAACCAGTGTAATTAACTACATGATTTATACTAGAGGGCATCCCGAAGATTGGGATGGAATTGAAGCGAACGGCAACTATGGATGGTGAGTACCTGACAAACTTATTGATCTGAAACCATTAAGAAAATAAACATTTATTGACAAACTGATACGTTTTAAAGACATATTGTATATCAAAAGAACTTTTGACTTGTCTTCATTTAGTTTATAAACTGATTCCAAGTTATAACTTAAACTTAACAGCAATTCAAACTTTTTTGCAGGTCTTATAATGACGTTTTAAAATATTACAAAAAATCAGAGCGATCGAATTTGAAAGGGTTCGAAGATTCACCTTATCATGGACGTGCCGGAGAGATGAACGTCGAGTTCGGTCCTACGAGGCAAGTTTATAATTTGTATTACAGATCTTAAAAATTAAGGTATTTCCTCATTTATTCATTTGTAACAATTATTAATTTTAGAACGCCTCTAGCCGATGCGTTTTTGGAAGCAGGAAGAATGTTCGGCTATCCATCTGATGATTACAATGCCCCAGAAGAGTTAAGCTTTGGATATGTTCAAACGACAACCCTCGGCGGTAGAAGATATAGTGCTGCTAAGGCATTTTTGCATGGCATCAAGAAAAGATCAAACCTGCATATCCTGCCATCTACACGAGCTACAAAAATTCTTATTGAGAAAGGAACGAAAACAGCTTATGGAGTGCAATACATACGTAACGGTGTTACATATGAAGTCAAAGCGCGTAGAGAGGTTATACTGTCCGCTGGCCCGATAGCATCTCCACAATTGCTAATGCTGTCAGGAATAGGCCCAGCAAAACAACTAGAAAAACATAATATTCCTATCATACAAGACTTGCCTGTTGGTCAAACATTATATGATCATATAACTTTTCCCGGCATCGTATTTACACTTAACACAACTGGTTTAAGTTTAATCGAGAACCAACTCGCTACGTTATGGAGTACTTTACAATATTTGCAATCTACTGACTCCCCAGCTTCAACACCAGGCGCTGTGGACGCTATTGGTTATATAAAAACTCCACTATCGAACAGATTTGAAAGGAAACCAGATATTGAGTTAATCAGTATCGGCGGTTCTTTGCTATCAGACGGTGGTTTCACTGGAAGTAAAGCTGTGCGAAGAGGTATGATGATTTCTGAGGAGTTATTTGATGAAGCATACGGATCCATAGACAGTTCTGAAAGCTGGACTGCTTTTCCTATGCTTTTACATCCGAGATCAGTTGGTTACTTAGAGTTAAAAGATAGCAATCCTTTTAGTTATCCACGTACGTATGGCAACTACTTGACAGACCCATTAGATACAGCTACATTTATCGCAGCTATCCGTTTCATACAGGCGCTAGCGAACACTGAACCATTTCAACGCTTAGGAGCACGGATTCATCCAGCAAAGTATTCAACTTGCCGCAAGCTGCCTTTCGATTCCGATGAATACTGGGAGTGTGCCGTGAGGACTCTAACAGCAACGCTGCACCATCAGGTTTCAACATGCCGTATGGGACCGGCGAATGATTCGTATGCTGTCGTAGATCCAGAGTTACGTGTGTACGGGGTAGCGCGGTTACGCGTTGTGGACTCCAGTATTATTCCACAACCTGTATCAGCTCACACTCATGCGCCAGCTGTAATGATTGGCGAAAAAGCCGCAGACATGATAAAAGCGACATGGGATTACCTTTCCTACTTATAACACTTCATGTCACACTATATTTATAGCGAAGGCATTCACAGGTATTGTATATAATAATAAATTAGTAACGAGTATATTACAATGGTATATGGACGATTTTAGATAGGCCTCCCTAACTACCGCCACTCCGTCCTGTGGTCTGTGGATCCAGCGGTTCCCCGATATCTTCCTCAGGTCATCAGTCCACCAGGCCGGAGAGCAAACTGTGCGCGTTTTGCTGAGACGCGGTCTCCATTCGAGAAATAAATTCATATGAATGGTTAAATATTTGGTAATGTTTCGTAATGATGTGTAATTAGTACAATTAATATTAAAAAATATTTAAGACTGAAATATACTGACAGTATTTATACACTACCTATTACAATTATTGTAAATATTAATAAATAATAATCACGACAACAAAATAGTAAATGTACGAGTATATAATATTGTTAACCTTATAGATAGGTAACCTTAACAATTTATATAGTAATCGTTCGTGGTGCGAATTTTTATTATTACTGTTATTATTAAAAGCTCAGTTTCACTACAATACAACGCTCAAATAGAATCTGTTACATAGAGTATAAAATGAAAGTACAAATTGTTTATTTCTTCCGTTTGTGCGCGTTACACAGTTATTGTTACTAATGCCATGTAAGCAGTGATAGGTACTACTAACATTTATAATTCTTGATTTAATTTAGTGACTGGTATATAAATAGCTTTTAGTTCTTTATTGATTTAAGGCAAATTACATTTTATAGAGTTAGCTTAACATATTTTGTAAATAGGCAAATCATCGTAATGTCAAAATTACGTATGTACCTACGTACGTATAATTATCACCAATTAAAAATAAAGATCAATAAAATATATTTACCTCTTAACCGTTTTACTATCTATACAATAGTGTACCGGTTAAATAAAATTCATTAAACTTTAGTTATTTGTCAATTCATAAAAGTAATTGCATAGTAACGTAAAGTCTGCATAGTAAATTTTGGCTTAAATTTTTCTTATATTTGAACGGAGACCTGTCCACTATTAGAACTGTGATGGGTTGAAATGTACATAAACGTACCTAAATACAAGCATCCGAACATAGTAACTCGTTTTAGAAATCGTTAAAAAAAATAAGTATTTTTAAAGCATAAGTATTTTTAAAACTTAAATAATATAACTATCAAGGTAAACACCCTTCATAAAATTAGCTCAGTACGCTGATTATATGTTAAGACAAAGGAAACACGTGGCCGCAAATAACGTAGTAAGCTCGCTGCTAAAATAGCATAATATAAATAGCACATATAAATTAAGTTCAACATAAATAAACAACACGTACATTTTTACAAGGCTGCGTAGTCGCAGTAAGTCACAAATTACATTTTTATGTTAATTAGGAAATGTTATTGCACCTGCCTTATCCTTCCATCTATCCTTCAGCCGTTGTAAGTCCACTGCTGGACATAGGTCTTCCCTAGTTGGCACAATTACCTCCGATGCTTGCCCTCTGAATGCAGTTTCCCACTAACTTTTTCAGGTCGGTCCTTCGGGTCGGTCGGACTGTAGAGGTTGGAAAATCGAGGATGCTTCTACCCTACCATTGGCCCTATCAGTCCTTGGGCGATGTGGTCTAACCTAACCAGTGCCACTTTAGCGTGCTTATTCTTCGAGCTATCCTCTGCGGCTATCGTGTTTCTACCGATTTCATTGTTGCAGATTATGTTGCGTACTTATAGAACTAGCTATAGATATAGGCTAGATTTAATGCTCGATCGATGGCTAGCATAACGACTAGAAGTGTAGTGAAATATACTTCAGGTCTCGCCGAACGGAAGAGAGTCGTACCACAGACAGATTAAATAATATTTCGATGTTAGCGTCCAGCCACTACATTTAATTGCATACAAACGTAATTCGAAGCTTTATCTGAATATCATTGACATCATAAGAATGTGGATAAGTAATACAATATACCAAAAAGAAACACGAAGAGGCAATTAAATTTCGCATCCCAAATCGAGTTGGCATACCGGTCAATGGCTTGCTTTTAAAAGTTGAATGACACCGGAAACAATAAAGATTTAAAGCGGAATATGTAAATACCTACTTATAAACGTGAATTAAGGTTAATCCAAAGGTTAATCGAGCAAAGTCCACGATCATCTACTAAATTCAAATTAGGAATAGTTTTTTTAACAATAATTTATTAGATGAGCAATTTTATTTAATCAACAAAATTTAACTATCAAACTACGTAGAATCATATTTACATAGGAGTTTCTACCAAATCTACATAACCTTTGAACTTGAAAAACAAAAAGAACTAAAGAAAAACAAGTCAGGTTGCATCAGAAAGATAAAACCAACCGTCCCGTCCGAATACGGAATTGTAAAATATTTACCGCGCATTGCGTTTGTCCACTGACCGCCGCACCGCAGTATACAATCAAAAACACATGTTTTGGAATCACGTAGGTCATCCCCTGCGGGTCTACTGTGGACGGAACAATCGATCTATAGCCGCAATCGAAAGAAAGGCATAATCTGAACTTCTTCCGTAGTCAAGTAGTATTGTGTAGTAGTAGTAGTAGTAGTAGGTGTGTTGTTAACAAATGACAAAAAAGTAACCGGTCACGAACGACTAAGTCTCGATTTTTCGGCGCGAAGAATTTTCAGAATATATTGGCCAAAATGAAACACTAATATGTGTTTATAAAAGAATTACTATATATATATCACTTTTAGGATGAGAACTTACTTGTCAAGGAAACGTGAATTAAATGTTATCTGTTTAAAAATTATAATGTAACTAAAATTATTTTTTTATTAATATGAAGGAACTATGAGATCAATCGTGACCCTCCCACCTCAAGGTAAAACATTATGTCTAGTTTTTCTGGCATACTGTGTATTAATTTCACTATTTCGACTACCAATACCGAAATGACGTCGGTCATAGAGTCGGCAACTGTGCACAGCTGCAGTAAAGGTTTAATACCACTACCACACGCAACCGAGACGTCATTCATATGCACAAGCCCAATGTGTCAGATTGCCAAATAACGTGCCAAACCTTTTGCAGACCCGAAATAATTTTTAATTGATAATACGAAATTCAAGTGCTACAAAATGATTTATTTAAGAATATTGCTTGTTATATTTGTAATAAGCTACAGTGTGAATTCGAGTGACCAGATCGATGAAGAGGCAACAGTGGAAGTGATTGACAATTCTGGAGAGGACCACGATGGGCCAAGAAATGGAAGATTGTTATGGCCTCACAACAATCCAATGGTCAATATGATCTTACATAGCTCCAACTTTGGAGCTCACAGTACTGGCGATATTTTTAGCTTTCTTCGGGATAAATATATACTTCCTGATGGTATGTACCGATCACAATATTTAATTTAACAGATATAGAATTGAATCTTAATTTAATTATTTTCTACGCATACAAATTCTTCTTTATATGGTAATTAAAATTTTTATTTGGATTTATACCGATAAGTACAATAATACCATTAAGATTTATTATTTCAATAATTACTTTGAATTAAGCTTATAAAGATTGCATTAGTAAGTACAAGAAATTAAGCAGGAAACTTTTGCTTTCGTTGAGATTTTCGGGATTTTTTATTGCTCCCGTGACAACAAAAGCAATTTAAGCGTATATAAACAATTTCTGCAATTAGTGCTAGTGTAATAGCTAGTAAGTGGTAGATAAATACTGCAATACAAAAATTCATTGGAAATCTTTTCTTAACAACAAATAGTTATTTTTAGACGTACCACTAATTTTCAACTTTTTAATTAATCGTAACATTAATTGCAAATTGCCGGTCAAACTTTGGTTTGGACAGTGAGTGATAAATGTCCCCAATTAAAAAATGCCAATCAACTGCAAAAACATTATTTTAATTAAAAAAATATATATAAAAGTAAAACATACTTGTATTATGCCTAATTGCCTATCGAAACATGATGTCGAATCTTTTCAGTTTCGACAATTTGACAAAGAAGTCTTGATTTTTTAATCTTTGGAGATATACGCAAATAAAGGGGAAAGCGCATAGATGATATAATAAAATTAATAATATAATTTCTAGTCTAACATATAAATTAATTTAAAACTGCCCGAATTACAGAGTAGCAAGTTAACAAAGTAAGAACAGATCTTTTGCTTACCTTACCTAAATCGTTACTTATATTTTCCAGGCCGAACAACGCCCTTACCGGAATATGATTTCGTGATAGTCGGAGCCGGTTCTGCCGGCTGCGTTCTGGCATCGCGGCTGACGAAAAACA
>DWQK01002327.1:0-13380 GCA_018231225.1 Noctuana stator | reverse complement strand
GTAGTGGTTACCATGCCAGTCCACCGTTCGAAGTGTACTTGTTTCGATTACCGGCGTGACAGAAATTGAAATAAAGAATATAATCTAGATATAATTATGTAATGATATTTTTTATGTAATTTAAGATATTAATAATTAAAAAACGAATAATGATACCTACAATCATTAAAAAAAGACGGGTCATCAACTCCATAAAAAAAAAATTATATGAATTTGCGCTAGCCTGTCGAAAATACACATTCATTCAATTATTAAATTAATTTAATATTATAGCATCAAAAGCAAATAGAGTCACCAAAACGTGGGACAGATTACAAATAGAGGATCGGACGTGATAAAACCATCCACAGACAATATACACGTGGCATAGGGTCCGGCACAGATAATATACACCCCAATTGAGTTAACGCCCCAACTCTATGCATGGATGAGTATTGTCGATAAGTGAGTAATAAATATGCGAGGTATTGTCTATTTTATGACTTAAGGGTGGGATAGTAAATGCAATAGGAAGGGATATGAGAATCGCTTTAAAATGTTACAAGTTACAACAATGAAGTCGACGTAATATTTCAAGGAATTTCGTAAATTTGGATGCTTCTGGTCTAAACTAGACTGGATTTTTCTAATAAAACTAATTAACAGTCGTAATGAAAATCTAAAGATTAACCGAATACATGTAATAAAAGGTCCATTACGTTCCATTTACTAAACTCTGTAATGATTTATTGTTTTAGATATTATAACTTTACCGTAGTTAAGTAAAACTGAACAAATTTTTTTTACAATTTTTCTTAACAAACAACAATTTTCAAAACAGAAAAAAATATGCTCTAAATTAATTTATATTAGATGAAGAAGATACTATCGACTATATAATTTATTTATCTATCTATGCTATCTAAAGCAATTATTTATATCACTCCATATTATATCCATCACTCCGTATTGACGATTCGTGTGGTGTGGTGGTTACCACGCCAGTAAGGGTCCCGTGTTCGAACCCCGGCGGGGCAGAAATTTAAATGATGAAATTTGTGTTATTGTCTTTGTGTGTGTCCATGGCGCCCACGACACAGGACACAGGGAATCCTAGTGTGGGGCTGAGAGTGTGAAGCGTAATAAGCGTTATTAATGTCAAATCTATGTGTCACTCTATCTTCATAATAAATTTGTATAGCAACATAAACCGAAAGCAAATGTCAAGTGTTTTAAGCTAATGACAAGGCTTTAATCCAAAAGCCTTTCCAGGAAGGACCAATAAGGCTTCCCAATGTTGCCATTTGCGCGTTTGCGGTGCCGATGCTAACCATAATCTTGACTGGTACTTAATTGCAGGTATGGCCCTACTGATAGCGATTTGTCCACAAACTTTCAAGTATACGGTAACGGTATAGATGACAAGACTGTCGTACCTCAACCCCACACTGGAACAGTGATGATTTGATAATTATGATCAAATCAAATCAAATAATTTATTGCCAATAAAACTGTTACGTAATTATAATAATATGGTGATATTTTTTTGACTTTGACTTTAACTGTTTCTAGGAAGCATTAACAGTTTGTTACCCAACGTAAATATTTGAGATAAATTACATGTATTTATATTTACAAAATATTATTTATAAATACACATACGTAGTAAATCTATATAGGAATTTTCCTATAGGTATAGATTTTCTACTATGAATAACGCGATCAAACAGTTAACACATAAAATTTGGCAAGAACTTGTAGCGACTGTACAAAAAGTCTATCGATCTGTCTTTGAAGGTCCACTGCTGGACACAGGCCTCCCCTAAGTGGCGCATCTTCGTCCGATCCTGTACCCCGTGAATCCAACGATACAAAAAGAATGGAACTAAAAAAAGAAACAAATAAAATCAGTGAGACCTCAAAAAATATGTACCACAATATTCTCGCTATAACTTAATATGCAGACTCTTGCACGCGCACAACACCTTTAGCAACCAGGCTTTTTGAGATAATTTTATAAATATTTCTTATCATTCACCTTCCTTTACAGTTTAAACTTTCCACTGACAGTTACTGATACACTAATGCGTTATTTAACATTAACGTTGAATATAACGCGAAATAACGGTATGCAATGTTATCGTAATAACTTCATCACAATAAAAAGTTGAGGCGTTAAACAAATTGGTGTGATAAACACGCTTTTAAAACCGAATTGCTTAAAGCAATTTTTGTAAAACTGCTTATTAAAGCGTCAAATTGAATTTTTGTGGTACATTTTTGAAAGCCCGTTGAAGGTTGAAGATAACACTTTCGCGTGCTTGTGTTATCTGTGTTACTGATGACATTTTGTTTTAAATATTCAAATTCAAAATTCAAAACGGTGTTCCAGAAGTATTAAACGTTGGCGCCAAATTAGGCTCCAAGTTCGTTGATTCTACGTAACATAAGATTCGTAAAATCTTTTTCTGGTTATGTCTTACTCTCAATTTGACGGAATTTTAAGAGCAGTCGCTACATATTAGTGTATTGTCGCTGTTTTATTTGTACGAAACTACGTACATTTTCTTTCCGTAGTCCGTAGTCATAATACACATAACACACTAGTGTTATGTTGTATCATCGTTAAAATATATATGCTTATTTCAAATTGTGAAATCCGCCAGCTTACAATTCAATGGGCTAGGAAAATAAATTGGAAACTGCAAATATTGAAATTGACAAACTGTGCCAAATTAAAGCACAAATTTTTGAAAAGCCCTTATCTAGCTTAGCCTATTCAAAAGTTCTAGGTCCCACTAGGGTTAGGTTCTCTAATAAGGTTAGGTTAGGGTTAGAACATGGTCTCGGTTGTGCGGTCAAGTCGGCGCTCTTTGACGGCACAAAATACAGCAATCGGAAGTCGTGCAAATCCAGGCGAAGTTTGACGAAGTGAGTAACTCTCTACACAGTTACTTCGCCCTGCTTCGTTCAACTTCCCGAGAAGTCTGGAGCCTGCCTTTAACCCTTTTATTGTCCCACTGCTGGGCACGGGTCTCTCCCCACAACCGGAAAAGGCCAGGAGCACACTTCACCTCGCTGCTCTAATGCGGATTGACGGAGATATGGGTTAGTGGCCAACCCGTGTCGGAGGTTGTCAAACCGCCCAAAGGGCCTTCGACCAGGTTTAACGTCTGTTATTTATCGATAACAACCGGAACCGACGGCTTAACGTCCTCTCCGAAGCACGGATGCGCGCATGAAATTTGCCACTAGCGGTCACCCATCCGACTACAGGCCGCGCCCGACGTTGCTTAACAATGTAATCGCTTGCGATCCACGCTACCACTGAGGCTTTGCGCGTCTGGAGCATACTGTATAATATTCAGTAACATTAAACAAACCATATACGGTAGAGGTAGACATAAAATTTCTATCAGGAACTATGAAAATCAATCGTTATCAACCAATCTGGTTACCAATCTGGTTTGATCAGGACATGAGGACAGTGACGTAAGCCGGCTAATTATGCCAGCGAAAGCCACTTCCACTCCTGAAGGGACAGCTTTAATTGGTCGCTTTAGATATTACTTTGTATTATGGAGAGATAAGGTTTCTTGTGAACGATACGATCACGATACGTTACACGAGAATGTTCGACTGAATATGTGAAATAATTACGTTAATAAAATATTTTGTTGCCGAAAGTATTAATATTTTTCTACTTATGTAAAGGTTAACAGATAGTTACAATATTTTTTGCATTTTTTGAATTAAATTTGAAGAATGCAAGATAATGTTCGCAACTGTCATCGTAGTTTGACTTATAATTTAAAACGTTGTAAAAACGTTAATGAAGTTCATTGATAAACATGCATGACGTCACGTCACGATGTGACGTCATTCACTCTAATCTAATCCGATTTCAATTGACAGGACTAGTCACCGTAATTAAAGGTTTCTTTTCATGTAAAACTACATTTAGTTCATTATCTTATTTTAAGATCCATTATCTTATTTTAAAAACATAAATTTTGACGTAAAATTTTTGATATTTTGCGGAAATCATAGATTTTTTGCAGCATTAACGTGCTTATTATCATAAGCACCCCCACTCTCTCCGTCTGCACCATAACTACAGCCAAACTTCCACACAAAGTTAGTTCAGTAATAAAAAAATAGTCTGATCGTAGTCGTGTCGTATCGTGATCGTCCGTACTAATGGCCTCATAGGATTATATCGATAGATACCGATCACTACGCCGCTTGCGCCTCCCACGCTAATATCGTGCCCAGTACTGCAGTGGCATTAACAAGTACTGCGGTCAAATAATTGTTTATGTCATTACTGTGCCATAGTACTTAGACTAAGGCTTATAAATGTCGGCCGGTTGGGCCAACTGTGTGAATTACGTAAACGGAAGTTATTGGAGAGGCCTAAGATTGGTTTTAATAACGGAGCAACAAAATAGGCTAGAATATTTAAAGGTTCTATGCTATTTTGATATTTTTTTCGGTCGGTTGGGCCAACTGTGTGAATTACGTAAACGGAGATTATCGGAGGGCCCTAACATTGGTTTGGATTGGACCAACAAAATAGGTTACATATTTTTGAACGTTCTATGATATTTTTAATTGTTTTCGGCCGGGTGGTTGGGCCAACTGTGTAAATTGCGTTGATGGAAGTTATTGCAAGGCCCTAAGATTGGTTTTAATGATGGAGCAACAAAAACGGTAGACGTTTTTGAACGTTTCATGGTATTTTAAATGACGACCCGCGTGGTGTAGTGGTTACCATGCCAGTACACCATTCGAAGAAACCTAGGTTCGCTCCTCGGCGGGGCCGACATTTAAATGATGAATGATACCGGTCTGGGTGTTCGTGTACTCGTCTTTGTTTGTGTCCATGGTACCCACAGGGAATTCTAGTATCGGGCTGTGAGTGTGAAGCGTTATTTATTTATTTATTTGTTTATTCTCTTCTCCACACGTCAGTCCCGAGCACGGATCTCCTCGCAGACTCGAGTAAGTTTAGTTATAAGATGAGTCTTATTTCATTAGTATTTTTCAACTGAAACTTAAAGATATTTCAGACTTCAAACCTCTATATTAAGATTAAACTGGTCTCCACATATAAAAGCAACAATAATTAAGTTAATCTAATTATAAAAGCACAAAATTTATTGCTACCTTCCAAGAAACGCTTTAGAAGAGAAATAAAAAGAAATCGAGTAATTTCTCCAATAATTTGCATTACATTAATGACAGTAGTTTACGTAAAAGCATGTATGAAACTTTTATTGCATTAAATTGCATAAAAGCTCATTGCAAATGCGGCTGGTGACTTAAAGTTCAATTAATTTGGTTGAGCAACACTGCTTGAAGAGAGTAAAACCTTTTTATAGTAAGTAACTAATATTCGTTTAAAAAAAACAATTAGACTGCAATTACGCTTATAACATTAAAAGTAACTAAACAATTTTGGCGAAGTATTTCTTTACTAACTAATATTATAAAGAGGAAAGATTTGTTTGTTTGCATTGAATAGGCTCCGAAACTACTGGACCGATTTTAAAAATTCTTTTTGCGTATCATAGCTACATTCATGAGGAAGATTATAGGCTATCAAGCATTACGTTACTATTCTTAACGCGGGTGGAACCGCGTGGCACAGCTAGTATTATATAAACGTGTGGTAAAAATGTCTTATTGTCAAAGGTTTAATGCGGGATTTCATGTTTCGTAGTTTCCGAATTACTTTTGAACATAAGGTCTCTTCTGTCTAGGTCAATCACCTCTTAATGTTACAGTTAATCTCCGAAACCGAGAGAAATTCTGATTGTTATCTGTACAGAAATTTGATATCGAAACATTAAGAGGGTAGGACCGAGTATATCAGACGCATAACTTTATGCAGTTTACGTTGCGATCCAAAATATTCAGACCCCGTCGCCGGTAAGAAGGTCAAAGGAATTTTATTGGGTGCGAGGGGCCAAGTATTAATGGATTTTTTAATTGAAACAGACTTTAATGATTTAAGGACGTTTTAATTGATTTCGTTTTGAAGTTTTAGTGTTTCGGATTGATAAGATAACCTTAAGTGAGTGTCGTGAAATTATACCGATATCTATTCAGCCTTGTGGTTGGAATTATGTCTTATTTCTGTGCTTTTGGGTTCGATTCCATAAATATTTTTCAATAAAAACTACCTAAAAATAAAAACTACGGACTAAGGACTAAAATGGTCGCTGTTCGTTGACCCCAGATTCAGAACATTATATAAACATTATATAAGTTAAACGAAGATAGGTATTAAGAAGATAGGTAGATAGGTACTAAATAGGTACTAAATAGGTACTAAATAGGTACTAATAGGTAATAAAAATTGTCCTAATTACGATGATGATACAATTTATAACAATTAATTTAAAGGTCTCTTAGCAATAACTAAAATCTTTATCTTTAAATATTTCGGTACCCGCTAGACATTCAATCAGAATTTTATTTCATTTGCGATGAATAAAACAATTCATTCGACTACGTAACAAGAGCTATGACGTCATAGTTAAGGGTTTCATTTCTGCAGATAAAAAAGGATTTTATTTGATAGCTAGTCAGCTAACTGTACCTATTTTGTCCTTCAATAAAAAGCTCGTGTCACAGTATTTGTCTACAACTCAATCAACGCAAGCCCACAAACAAACACCCATAATTTTAAACATAAAGGCCTAATTAACCCACATTCGATCGAAATTACTGTCCGGACCGTACAGTTGCCTTCACTTCTTAATAACACAAATCAGCTGGTAGGACTTGTTAAAATGATAATTATTATGATGAATGACGGTGCCTAATTGGGTCTGGAAATTACTTCAACTGAACGATGTAATGTAACTTGCACAAATAAAGGTTAAGATTAAGCGATTTTTATATTTAACTAGCTGTGCCACGTGGTTTCACCCGCGTTAAGAATAGAAGCGTAATGCTTGATAGCCTATAACCTTTCTCATGAATGTAGCTATCATATAAAAAAAGCATTTTTCAAATCGGTCCAGTAGTTTCGGAGCCCATTCAATACAAAGAAACTAACGATCAAATCTTTCCTCTTTATAATATTAGTATCTTTAATTAGTGGCAAGCGTGCATGCTAGCCGTATAATGTTTGTGATCACTGAAACCCGTAGAATTGCTTGTCCAACCTCAATGAGGCGAGAAGACCTATTTAAGGTTCTACGTAAATACGATCTTATCTCACGTGAAGAATGAAAAGATGTGCAACTATTAGTGCATTTTATTTTTTATGAATTATTGTAAAATAATATAAATCTCAACTATGTACTAACACGAACATGCGTTGCATTATGCTTAAATAATAATTAATTGCATAACATTTTCTCTTCACGTATTAATATATAGCTAGTTTAGATTGTCCCTTCACCTGTATACCAACTGCTTTAACCATCTGAGATGCAAGACATTAACGAGCCGTCTCCTGGTATATATCTGTCAATGGCTAAATGATTGTAATTGTGCCAAATTACGCACCTCCAGGAACTTATTTCACTTTAATGAGGCGATTTCCCACCGCTCGCTTTTGTAAATTCTCGTTTTGTTAAGTTATTTGGTAAAACAAAAACCAAGGTGACTTTTTTGGTGTAAACTTTGAAGTTTCGATTGCAATATACGAGTATGTATTCTAGCTTATGCCCGCGACTTCGTCCGCATTGATTTCATAATTAATTGGACTAAGGAATCAGGTTATCCCATGCAAACTTTGACCCCGAATTTTGGAAAATCCTTTCATGTAGGATGCTGACTTCATACAAAGAACACATCCTCCTAGTTTGAGGTCTCTACGATCAGCGGTTTAAGCTGTACGTTGATCCGTCAGTCAGTCATTCAGAGCAAAGCATTTTATATGTATCTATAGAAGATATAACTAACGAACACGCCTGTATCTTATAGGCTACAACAGTTTACAACAGAATAATCTATCAATACGGAATACGCAAGAACAGTGAATTGAGATGTCTTGTAAGAGACAGTCGACAGTCGACAAACTGGGTACCGTTCTTACGAAATCACAGGTTCTATCCTGCACTAACACGGTTTTGTAATATTCGTAATGTTACCAGATTTAGTAATGTTACTTGAATTTAATAAAGTTACGGAGAAACGCGAAACTAAAGTTAGGCAATGAACGGCATGAGATTTTTAGTTCGACGACAGCTTGTGGTAGAGTTGGCAAGTCTTAATACAGTCAGTCAACTAAAAAAAAGTTTTATTCATCATAAGGTACACGTATACACTGGATGAACGTCAAATAATACTGTACATCGGCTTCGGGCGCCCTTTTGGTAGGCCGGAAGAAAAAGCCGGCGGAAAATAACTCTCGGCCCTCCTTTAAAATCAAGTGTGTGTATAAATATAAATATAAGTATTGTATTGTATATATATAAGTGTGTACATATTTTTATATAGTATAGTATGTGTATATAGATGTATGTTTATATAGTATAGTATGTGTATATAGTTCTAATAGTTGTTATTAAACACTCCTATTTAAATAATTATACAATTTAAGAGATGACCTATTCCTAAAAGAATGTAATCCGCTTAATATATATAAAACAGAAAGAATAATTTTTTAATTTAATTAAAATTTTATTCTGCCGACTAAAATTCCTAATTTAAGAAACTTAACTAAAAATAAAAACGCGAGATTTAAAAAAATATTCTTTAAAACGTTGCTCAAACCAAGAGATTAATCTTACTACCACCAAAAAAAAGGCTAAAAATTTCTCACCAAAAGAAATTCCCAACCAGTAACACTGTTCCTACACATCAAAAGACTCTACATAAAGCATTCGACTATCATTAAGGCTACGATGTATTGAAATTGCTCGAAATTAGTCCACAGTAAATACAGTAGACGATAAATCACTGCTTTCACACAAATGAAATGTGCCGATGATATATTATTATGCCTTGAACACAATCGGACAATCAAAATTCAAATGGGCTTTGCTTCTGTCAGTGGAACTGCACATATTACTGTGTATGCTGTTCTAATAATATTGCTTGATATACTGCGAGAGTTAAGCGTGTACAAACTACTTTATACTCTACAAAACTCTGTATATTATCAACTAACTATGCCCCCCGGTTTCACCCGCGTTAATAATTGCAAGGTAACGCTTGATAGCCTGTAGCCTTCCTCTATAAATGGACTATCTTACACTAGAAGAATTTTTCAAATCGGTTCAGTAGTTCCTGAGACTAGCGCGTTCAAACAAATATAATCAAACAAACTCTTCAGCTTTAAATATTGTTAGTATAGATGATAACGACATTTAGGATCCATCCATCGCTTTTGAGAATATGATAAAAAAAATGTATTAATAAGTAAAAAATTAAAATGGAAATGTATTTTCGTTTTAAAGATTTTTATTTCACTTGCTATGTTTCGAGTAATTTGTCTAGATTAAGCCTTGCTAGCTAAATGAAATCTAATCTCTTAATACCTAGTAACCTAATAGTTCACAAACCTGAATACTGAAGTATTGTTTAAGGTATTTTGGTTATATTGTTGAAATATAAAAGAATATATTCGTCATTCTATTTTCATACACTAATGATGTGTTTTCTTTGATTACAGGTAAAGGTTTGGTCTAGCAACGGCGGTTTCTCTGAGCAACTGACTTATAGAGTATGTAGGAAAAAACTAAACTCGTTTGCTTCTCGAAAACAATAAAAAAATCCAAAATTGCCCCAGAAAAAACATCGCCCTCACAATGAAAGTTATTTTTAGTGGCCACTTTACTAGCATAAAAATTAACAATCTTCGCAAATCCAAATAAAATAAATTAGTATCAAAGCAAAGGAAACAGTGCATGCATCGCAATCAAGAGGCTGCCGGGACCGGACGAGGCTGCAGAAAGGCAATAATAGCCTACACAAAGGCATTGAATAAATTTTCATTAGATACATTGCTCTTTCCGTAGGGAGATCTTGTACTCGCTTATACACGCTTTAAATCTAAAAGAGGATTAAGATGTATTGTAGATCTTTGGATTGTATTAACCCCACTTTATCACTTTTTCTCCACTTCTTGTAACAAATAAAAAACGTTGAAATAACGCTTCACACTCTCAGCCCCACACTAGGATTCCCTGTGTTTTGGATACCATGGACACATACAAAGACAGATTCCAGACCGGAAACAGAAATCTGAATTCATCAACAAAATAAATTTATCAACAAAATAATTAAGAAATTAATCAACAAAATAATTATTGCTTAAAAATCCGACTTTTGGTTTTCTAATGGTAACTGACACTGGCATGTCAGAACTGAACCAAATTGAAATGGGGGCACACATGGGAAGCACCAGTTTCAATTAAAAAAAAAGGACTATCAAAATCGGTTCTCTTAGTCGACAGTTCTGAGGTAACAGAATGAAAAACACAGTCGAATTGAGAAACTCCTGTTTTGACGACTGTTAAAAATTAGGTCCCTCCGCTGGATCCGTAATAAATTTTCATATGGGTTTCATACTCGTATTATTCATGTATATTAATATTTGGTTCAAAGTAAGCCACTTCACACTTGGAGCTGGACCGTCCAGTAAATGAAATAAAGTTGAACCAAACTTGACAGAATGAGTCCACACAGTAACAGGGTTGCCAGTTATTTGAAATTTAAAACGGAAATATTGACATGTAACTGATTTAAAATTTAAATTTCTAATAGTTTGTGGAATAAAATAAAGTAAATTTTGCCCACGAAGGAGATATTTAGGAACCAACCATTAGAACGTGGTATCTGTACATTTGAAAACAATATTATGATAACTATCTTATTGCTTTCTAAGAAGACTCTTTTAAATATACTTCTTTATCCCATAAACTTCTATATTCTAAATCATTTTATTCATAGTTATCATAACTTAACTTTCCCACCAGCCCTATGATATAGACTGTTTCGATCCATTTTAATGGGCTTCCGTTTAAGCCTTTCAATTGTATAATTGGACCTACACAAAATACGGCCATTTCGCCCTCGCGTGTGTATTACGTATACTTTGTAATAGAAAGTCGGGGATAGACATTACTGCTGTCACGCGATTTTCTTTATAGCCTGAACCACTGTACTGGTGAGCTCTGAGAGTTTAGAAACGACAGACTATAGTCGACTACTCTACTCAAAAACAAGGTATCGGACCTTTTTTTCACGATTAAAACCGCCTGATCATTTCTTCCTGCAATCGCAACTTTTAATTGCCGCGCTAATCCTTTTTCGTATTTATTATATTTTTATTCTGTGAATTCTTTGTTTAAATTATTTTGCTTTCATTTTTTTGTTTTTTTTTTAATACTCGATTACACGTTTGCATGCACTTCATCATGGTTTAACTTCTGCATAATTTATAAAATACCAAAAACCTGAGTTGCTAATTATTCACCTCCCATGCTTAAAATAACGTTATATAAAGCCCTTTAACATAATGACTTCTCTCGCAAGGGTCTGTTTCGTTTATTTTTAGGGAAATAAGGGATAATAAGCGCAACAGAACCCAAAATGAAACAACATAATCCCAACGTATTCTGCTTAAGCTTTTGATTAATGTTCTGCTTACCCGCTGTAGGCAAAGTTGCGATCTAAAGTGATGTAAGCCGCGAATAATTCATTCTAGATTAATTCACTCTGGACCAATAAAATACATCGTAATGATATTAACGACTGAATGGGACCGCGGTAATAACGCGGACGGTTCGCTATGAGTGATTGATTTGATTCCCTGGTGGACATAATTGTGACGTATTAGCATTAGCTGTTTTGCACCAAATTCATTAAGTTCTTGAAGCCTGGACTTTACGAGACTCGTTATAATTTGACAAGCTGTGTGGCTAAATATCATGGTTGACTGTCGTAAAGTAAGCTCTTAGCTAAGTAGTGATACTGACATTTACGATCATTTTCCAAACAATAAGGATATATTTTGGTTAAATACCTACCTAGTAATTAATTTATAAAAACATATCGTTTTATCTGTGATCAGGGTGCTTAGTACGAGTTTTATATGGCAGACCTAACTATCAAGCCGTACATTGCCAACCTCGTATAGTACAAAGTTGCATTTCAATAAGAGAACGAGCAATGAACATGGTTCAATTTAGTCCCCCATGTTTTCGCTAGGGGCGCTGCTAGTAGTATGGGCCAAACTGAAACCAAATCTAGTTTATAGTAAACTGTTAAATCTTGTACTAGGCCCTCTGCTATATTTTAAACAAAAACCAAACCAACCAAACTAACGAAACCATTTTAATTATAATAGTACATAATCTTTACGGCTTCAAAACGACATTATTTTCGAGCTGTTACACTTTATACTAACAAAGTAAAGCAAATATTTCTTAGTTTGACGTTGATGGAGTTATTAGGCTCCTTAAATTGGAAAAAACGTGGCATAGCGATCGAAGTTGAGCTTAAAATGATTTATTCAGCTCATGGCTTATCAATAATGCAGGCATACAGTGGCGGTTGTTAATAATATTTGACGTTTAATGTCAATGAAATATTATAAATTGCACTTGCGTGCAGTTAATAATATTTTTGCCTTGAGCTTTTTGTGCTTCAGTAAATAATAAAGAAAAAACTCCCTTGCTTGTTCTATCTCGTTTGTGCATTAGGTGAAAGAGTGAGAGAACACACACGCTCGAGTGTATCGAGTGAAAGTTGATTTATAAGTTCTCAAAAGTTTCCTTTGGCGTGGTAAACATCATTAATGTTAAATACTTGACGTCCATTGTAGTGTAGTGGTTTTAAGGACTAATAATGTTTTAATGCCCTTAACTACGCTATACATCAGATTAGAGAATAATCTCTATTAGCATACGTAATAAGAGCCTGAAGTTTACTGAAAGCTGAATGGGATTGTGGTAGTCACGTTTAATTTTCTCATTTCAAATAATAGCAAGGAATACTATGTTCTGACGCGACTTCGTTTATTTGCATAAGGGCATCCTTATTTGCTTAAGGTTCATCTTTTTCAATCCGTCGTGGAGTTTACAACCCAAAAATAGTACCTATATATTTATGATGCTCTGTTGTAGGACAGTGCATTTTAGTGTATAATTTCCATATTATGTATATTGTGCATGCTTAATATGATGAAGGTAGGGCAGTGCCTTTGGAATGCAAAGAGTTCAATTGGATTAGAAATATGCCAAGTAATTTATGAGACAACTATATTCACATTTATATTGTTTAAATTGTACCTAATAGGTAAATCTTTAAAGTAATTATGTTCTTTCGCATAGCCTATATGCCTATAAGCCTATATGCGCGCATAGCCCCGCTGGTAGTGTGAATCGCAAGCGATCACATTGTTAAGCAACGTCGGGCGCGGCCGGTACTCGG
>DWQK01002326.1:0-13381 GCA_018231225.1 Noctuana stator | reverse complement strand
CCTTAACATTTAGGGGGATGAAAAATAGATGTTGGCCGATTCTCATAGATACCGGATAAGCACAAAAAATTTCATCATAATCGATCAAGCCGTTTCGGAGGAGTATGGCAACGAAAACTGTGACACGAGAATTTTATATATTAGATAAAATATTAATTACAACTCACTCTTTAACGCCCATAAACGTCTTTCCTTTAATCCATTGACGTACTCTTCAATATCTTCCCTACATTGTCCAGATACAACATTTTGGAGCACGCCCCACTGATGGACTAGGATTTCTGAATCCAGCACCCTCAACATGCTTTCCAGGCCCAGTAAATCCGATGTATTTGACACCTGTTTCATCTGCATCCTCGATTCGTTGACTGCGCTCCTTATGGAGTCGGACAGTTTGGCCAGCACGTCCCTGCTCGGCTTGGAGGTGGTCTTCTCCATCTGTTTCGTTGTCTTCACAATGTGCTGGACGTTGTGAGACTTCTCTGTACTCGAGGTGCGTCTTTCCGGCTCCACGTTGCCGAACGCTTCGGCGAACGTCAGGCCGTCGTCATCGGCGAACAGGTCGAAGCTGTCTTCAGTGGTGGATTTCTCGTTCCGACTGGAGTTCGGCGACGGGATCATGGAGCCGATCAAGTCCGAGGTGAGCGGACTCTCGTCATCGATCCCGCCCTTAGCGGACGCCTTCTTGATGCTCTGAAAAGCATCGATCAAAGCGCTTCGCAGCTTCTCCTCGCGCGCACTTTCCTTCGTTTCAGGATTCAGTTCCACACTGAAAACGCAAGTCGCACAGAGTATAACAAGCACAAGGGGAGACATTTTCGTAGTTATTATTGTTTCACACGCACATGCTTTTGTTCGAACGCGGGTCGATTGGTCGGTAGGGGTTTCGATTTTTTTATTTTTATTGTGGGATGTAAAGGTGCGCGCGCGGCGGCATAGTCGGTGCGCGACTGGCTGGCGCGCGCTCTGTGACATAACGTTGTTACGAGGTACGAGTCGGCGAGGCAGCGACACTTTCACTGACGGCCGGCAGGTGAGCTGCATCCTTGTAGGGCGCCCATGCCGCGGTCCACTTCTCTCATTAGGCATCGTTCTCTGTTAGGCAACGCCCGTCACGCTGATATTAACATTATTAATACGCCTAATTAAATAAGGTCACCGGGTCGAGCGTTTCAGTTTGATCCGTCTCCTAAAGGTAGCGTCCTGCCTGAAGAGGGTTTGTGTTTCTTGATAGAATTAATTATTCTCATTACATATTATTATGTAGTAGAAGCATTATTGAGTCTGTTTGTACGTGTGCTTATTACACTAATTTATAATAATTATATCAGTTGCTTCCCTGTTTTAGGTTTCTTGTTACCTTCTACATAGAAAGTGCCAGGGCTGACCAAGATTTTGATATTGCTTAAAGTAAATAATAGTAGGCAGTATGTATCTACATTATTGAAAATTTCACCTACAGCAACAGTTCCATATTTTTTGTGACATCTTTTAAGCATGGGAATGAACACATGTTATGTAGGTAATGGGTGCGTTGGCACGAAGTTTTTACAATTAAGCAAAAAAATTGGTTGTTGTCAACTGTAACATACTTACGGGTATGTTACGTATCATTGCAGTGCTGTAAAAATAATTTCTTCACCCTGCATTTATGCGGGCTTATAGGGTTGTCAGTGACTGATGTTCGAGTGTAAATATTAAATACTCGTATACAAAGTGTACAATAAAGAGTATTATTGTTGTTACATTATTAAAGATAATTTACGGAGTAACTAAACTCATGTTCTTATTATATAACAAGCAGCCTAATCTACGAAAGATGAAATAAAACATGTAAAATATGAAATAAAAAATATTTTTTAAGTTTCTAAGCCTTAATTGTAAACCCTAATAATAACCGTGTCATAGGTGTTTGTTATCTGTGAGAACAAATAATTCGCAACTCGCAACTGAACGCTGTCTGGGATGATTTAGTGAAATTCATCAAGACAGTTAAGTAAACAGTTGAAACAATACGATTCTTTGAATTGTCGTGAGAAGTTGGAAAATTAGGATTAATACAGGCGTTTATTCGGTATTCAATATAGTTCGCAACAACGACAATTTTCACACGAAAGCTAAAACTGAAAATGATGATATTGATATTGTGATAGGCATTCACTGTAGTTGAATATGACCTTTGGGTATCCCATCGCCTGCCTGTCGGCGAAAAAGGGGCTGCCGGGATTGGAGAGCTGTCTCCAGAGTGGGAGACCGGACCCGTCTATCCACTAGGTAATCCTGGTGAGGACTGAACGAAGAAAGTTCGTGGGTTAACATGGGAAGTAGCCTGGTCAGCTATCAATAAGGTTAAGCTCCTATGGGGATCAGCTCCTAGAGGACACAAGTGCGTTCCACAGGAGATCCCAAAATGTGTGTTGAGGCAGGCCATCGAGTAGTTTAGTTTTGTTGTTTATAGTGTACTATTAATTTTATCTGGAGGTTGATAACGAAATTGTTAGAAACATCACGTTTCGTCTTTCAAAAATAAGGCTTTTGTTTAATGGAATTAGGCAATACATCATAAATTACGCAACAGTGGTGTTACTGGTTCCAGTCGGTGGTCAGCGCGCTTAATTGTGTTTTGTTATGTAAGCGCCGGCTATTGTTTATGTGTTCTCACCACTTTCCTTAATTTGGAGTACCTACATGTATCTCGTACATGTGAGAAATTTATTTGATGGGTATTATCGCGAAGTTTATTAATACTTCCCCGGGCTCTGGTCTTGTTCTATATCACATCCAACACAATACACTATTGCAATTCTTTTTGCTGAAGAAAGTTTTTTTAATCAAATTGAATATTCAAATAATGTTTTGTCTATTTTATGTTTTTAACGCAGCTTAATTTAGTTTCCTGAAAATTTAACCACCTTCTTTTCATTACAAAATATAACCGTAAAATAGATGTAGCAAGTAAAAGTAAAACAATACTTAACGTTATGTTACACTTGAAGACCACAAATTATATTGTAATCCAAATTGTGGTCCGACCCCACAGTAGCAATCATCTGCTATGTAATTTCTTGTCATTAATGTTTGCAAACTATCGATTTCTTCGCGGCAGTAGGTAAGTTTATTTCTAAAATTATTTGTGATTGCCTTTCGGTAATCGATACCGCCGAATCAATACCACGTGTATTATGAGATGTACACATTACGTAAGACAGGTACCTATTTCTTTATTTCTACCGATAACATTTTGATATCTAAATCGATACGTACCTATTTCAATCGAAAGCGATAGCTATTGTCATGTGCCTTCCCTGGTACTTAAGTAGGTATCCAAGCAACACGTATTAGTAAAATAATTCTTGTATAAATACAATTACAAGTAAGCTCGTAAAACTGTTGCTTATTTTCTTCATAACTAGAACTACAGTTTTTGAAATGAATGGCGTTGTGAACAATCTTTAATTATTGTGTGTACAAATAGCTAATAGACACCTGACTCTGAACCTGGCCTTCTTGAATAAGAGGCCTGATTCCTAACTGAGCTATCAACTATGAAGTAGGGTAATAATAATATCTGGTGAGTGTACACAGCTTACTCGCAACAGCTCATTGAGTTACTTTGAACTATTTCTACACGTCGAATCTAGTTATTATTACAAAATATTGTAAAGAATCTTACATGGTGACACAAAAGCAGTGATAACGAGCTTGCGATCATTTCGTGGAGCAAACCAGGAAGTGTGGCCTGCCATTTGGTCGCGCTCGATCGGGAAGATATTGCATTGCATATGCGCATTGTTGCACAATTCTCGTGCTGTGGCCATACCGCCCGGCGCCCACGTCTCCTGTCCAAAAAGGAAAAAAATATTATCGTATTTTAGTTCACGTCTTGCTAAAGATGTAGGTAGATTTTTCATCAGATTATGAGGCGACCGTCTCAGCAAATACAAACATAAGTAGACTTATAACGACTAGTATAGTGTAGTGGCCATATTGGAGTTCGATTTTTTAGGGGGCAGTGATGTATTTCGATTTCAGTTCCCGGTCTGGGTGTTTATTTTTGTGTGTCTGTATGGACAAATAATTATGAATGTGAGGCGTTATTATTCATGAACCATCTCTCACTTCTACCATGTATTAAAGTGTTAAATATTTAATACTAAGTGACTTTTATAGTACAAACTCATAATTATTATTGTACAGCAGCCTAATTTTAGCTACGCAATTGCCATGTACTTAGCTGTGTTGTGTTGTGATAAAAGTAAAATTGTACACTTAATTCATACACGTTGTCACCCTGGCCACACATTGTGTCGTGTGTGCATTCTAGCGGAGAGGATTGAGGGTTACGAACTGCCGGTTCTTCCAAGTCAATGAGCCTCGATGAGCGCCGATGCCCCCGATGGGCTCCGATGAGGCAGATCCTAAATCACAGCTGTTTACGACGATAGTTCGTCACACTTTCGCATTAGGTTTGATGTGACATCGTAATTGAACTATGATTTCTATGTAACTGCTCGCTACGAGTGGTAGTACTACTTATAGTATCCAAAAAAAGCCGATGTACCGTATTATTTACATTCAGTGTATACAAATACCTTGTATCGAAAATTTAGATTTTTTTATTTTTGTAATATGTTCCTACGATTATGCTTCAGATTGGTTATGGGGAGAGGCTTTTACCTAGCAGAGGACCATGGTTCGTGCTCAGTTGACCATAAAAAAGGGTTAAAGGATGTTCCTAATAAATAAAGAGAACATAGGTAGGTACTTGCGTGACTTAGGTACCTACTTTACGAGTATAATACAACGATAAAGTAAAAGTTTTAATTCAAAGCTAGCCCTTTATAATGCCTTTTTTAATTAATTATTAGAATTTATTTGTAAGTTTATCGTACACGTGTGTCGAACATGACGTGGAAAAGCTGATCTGCAGGACAGCAATTTAGATTCTGTGTTTTATATTAATTAACATACCTTTCTTTTAAGAAACGTTTTACTTTTTATAATGTATGTATTGTACGAGTACATTACGAGTATATATCTCTTTCTTGTACTTTTGAACTTTTAAAGTTAAACCAACCATTTAACTATCAAACAAATAAAAATCTGTTAGCTCGTTGATGAATAATTTCCCATTTATCTAATTACAACACAACCATGGTCATTATAACATCCAAAACCACGTCGTAATACACACAAGTGTTATGTTTAATGTTCAAGGCGTGCGCGGCCGTTTGACGTAATATCGTTCTCGATTCCAGCTTGCCATTAAGAAATATTGCAACGTTGTTTGGCTAAATTTTGCGCAAATTGCATTATGTTTTGTAGGTAATCATGTAATTTTGATAAACGTAAATGTAAAAACTGGCAGAGTAACGTAAGTTAACGTAACGCTATTTTATAATTTAAAAGACAATGGAAATCTTTTTCTACGATGAAGTATCTAGAACGATGACGTAGAGTTCATAAGACAATACGGATTAATTATTTCGACTACTACCCCGAGATGCGATGATGCGAAAATCAAGGGGTAGATTCAGTGGCGTAACGTGGGTTTTCGGCGCCCTTTTTGTCAATTATAAATGTCGTCCCTAAAATCAAATTTGCCGCCCTAGGGCCCTGTTCTTGAGGTACATACCCCCTCCTCCTCTTCCTACACGTCATGTCATAATAATATGACACCGACTTAAATATATTTAGGCTACATACCACTAAGGAATGAGGAAAACATGCCGATTGCCGATCACATCAGCTGAGAAAAATAGTTATGCCATCGTTATAATTCATATTATCCTCATTTCACCCAAGTGTTATTAGGATACATTTCGTAAACTACATTTATTTTGTAGGGTAAAGGAAAGATAATGTTGACTTACTACGTAGTAGTTAGGTACCTACTTACATTCAGGTACCTTATTTAATTTACCTTCTCTAATACAAAAATAATTGTTATTGAATGAATATAGACTATACTCAGATAGGCTGCTTGTCTGTGAGTATACGACTGGAGCAGCGTGGTAGAGTAGAGAGATACCCGTAACTAGTATTGGGCCATAAAGTAGATTGCAAGAGGGCAGGCAGATTAATACCTACCTATAGATAAAAAGTTTAAAGACCTGAGGCAGCCCTATACGAATATTTGCCTTATGAAAGCGGGTTTGAAACTGCCGAGTCACTATGGTTACACAATTCACCCACTAAAGTATATGATAGATAGATAATGATATGCTCAGATGTAGAATAGAAAGTAGATTCATTTTATCAATAAAAAATTAAAGTGTGACTGTGAGAGATGGCATTTAGGAATCGCGTGAATTTTGAATTAGTCCGATCAACAAGTTAGGTAAACAATATTAATTGTTCATTAAAATTTTAAAATATTTTATTCGATTTAAATAGCAGCAGTTTGTACCTAACCATTACAAAATTAAGGTTATGATTAAAACTGATAAATTTAAAAAAAGCAATAAAATATCGATATTTAATAGTGATATTATTTTAAATTTTATTATCATTCACATTCCACAGAATATATATATTGATATAATAATTTTTTCTCGAAGTCTGCCTATGCCGTCTGTGGTCGCGTCACTCCGCTCCAGTCACATCAAGTTTAATAGTTTAGTGTTCTGAGTTTAATGTTCTGTGGTTACGTCACTCGCGTCACATACGTCACTCGCGTAGAGTGATTCGCGCGGTAAATAAAAAATTTCAAGCATTTAAAAAATTGTTTAAATTTTTTTATGGTGTTTTCAGCAGATGCATTGATATAAAAATAAAAATATACATAAAAATGAAAACAAACATAACACAGCAAATCAAATAGTCTCTAATGACTGCAGTGAGCAGCAGAAGTGTACCTATGAACATAAAGTTGAAGTACACAAGTATTGATTTTTGTTTGGCACAAGTAAGTGTGATAGATGTTTGCAATAAATAAACGGGGACGCATCATAATATAATATTAGCGATAATCGTTAAAAAGTGCATAGGACGCAGTAAGTAAATCCAGTGCATTACTTTAAAAAATCTTCGTACTTACTTACAATTTGGATGATATACCTAGGTGACAAATAGGAATAATCTGTGAATAGATAACCTTTTCTAATGAATGGCTTATTATTGCAATTATGTTTAATGTTTAAAAATCAAGTGTTGATTCGTGTGATAATTTTCCTAGTTACTTGTATAATATAGAGTAAAAAATGTTATAAAACTGATATTTTACTCCATTGTTCTCAGGAATATAAATGATTATCTAAATGGCCAAGCAAATAGCTGATGTCCAGATTCACGCTGAGCAGCCTCATGATGATGAGGATGACGATCTTGACATCAGTGTAGATCTCATTGATGATGGCTTGTACTTTGGTGCGTATTAAATTCATGTCGCACTTTATCCTAGATTATTGAAGAATACTGCAGGAACCACTAGGCTCAGTAAATAAAATATTTATTGTTTCCAGAATACAACTTTATTTCATATCAAATTTTCCTAAGACAACGTCACTTTCTATATTCTTTTTATAACACGAAAACTAACTCAACCAGCCAGTACACTACAAATATAACCTTATATAAGTCTATAGCAGTCTAGTGAATGAATTACTAACTGACGGATCAACGCACTGCCTAAACCGCTGATCGTGAAAACCTGAAATTTGGAGGTTGTGTTCTTTGTATGATGTATGCATCCGACAGTGATGTATGTTCCGAAATTCTCCCCCTAAAAACTCAGGAAAAGTTTGTATGGGACGACGTAATTCCTTAGTCCAATTTATTACGAAATCCACGCGGACAAAGTCGCGGGCATAAGCTAGGTATTCGATAAATTTAATTTATAATTATAGAGCAACAGAATAAACAATGTTAAACAACAGCCAATAATGTACAAATTAACTTTACGCCAATGACAATTAAGTAAATATTTATAATCCACACTAATAATTAATTTTAAAATACTAACATTTGAACGCAGTGATGAGAGTATGGACGCGATTCTTTCCGGCGGAAGTTGTCGAGTAGCCATAACAAAAACAATGTCACTATTATGTACCACATTACCGCGGAGCCACGACCTTTCCGAAAATCCACAGAGCAATGCACTACAGGCACTACATTTATTAAAAATTCAACGTTCCACTTTCAAACACAAAACGGTTACTAATTAAGCTTATATCACAGATTAAATAGTTTATATCGACACGTTGACACAAGAACTCGGTATAAGGTTGAATTGTGAACTAGACAATGCAAACATTGCATTGTCTATACGCGCATGTGAAAGCCAGAGATGTAGAAGTGAAGACGTGCGCAAGAACTCTGTGGTTCGATTCGCAGTAATTTATTCGAATGATGATGGAGGCGCTAGTGTCGCAGAATACAGTGTAATAAACTAATATAATATAACTTTCGTTTTTTTTATTCGTATCACAGTACGTATAAAGCGAAAGCAGTAAGGGAAAATGTATTAGCTATCTGGATCGTTAGACTGATTTTATATAATAGTGTGTTCATTAAAAAACTTATTGGCTAATAATACATTTCCAATGCTTCGGAAGTATAGAAATCATTTAATAAGAAACTCATAATTCTATCTGTTGCATAAAGCCATAGATTATGTTTTTCAATCAGCAAAGAAACAAAATTTAAAGAATTTCTTTTTAAGTTAAAATCTCAATTACCTTATTAAATAATTCTTATATTTGGTAAAACCTTTGCTTCGTGTTGAAATAGCTATTAAACACAGGCCACATTTAACGTTTCCAAATTTAACGGATATAATGCCACTAATTTCAAATTAAAGTCATTTCATTCACTTGGTACTTATTTAAAACACATTCGAAATCAATCAACAACCGCCTAATTCATTCGTTCAATAAAATTTGTCTAAAAAAGTCTATATTTACATTATTCTGTGCGACCGTCGAAGCGTGGTGGCGTGGTCGAACCAAACCGGGCAGCGCTGGCTCGCCTCACAGTAATCAGTAGACGGTGCGTCACCAATCACCATACACTTTCGTTTGACAGGCACACACATTGTTTCACGACATCCAAGTCGTAAGTTCCGAGCTTTGATTATTATGTTCCGAGGTAATCCGATGTTATAGACGACTTCATAATTTATTTATTGCTAATATTTTGCATGCCTTTTATTACCCATGTTCATGTAAATAAATATTTTTGACTTTTTGACTTTTGACCACGGCATAAGAACATACCTCTGTTATTTGTTACAATGTCACATTATAATACTACTCTTATAATATTTTTCTGGCATTATTTAATTTATAGTCAAAGGCAGTCTTTAATCTTTTTTTTTATTTATTTGTCACATAAATAACTTTCACATTTTTTACTTTCTTACATTTTTTATGTAACGAAAGCTGTATAGCTGTATATAAAGTAACTAATAATATAAAGCTGAAGAGTTAGTTTGTTTGTTTGAACACGCTAATCTCTAGAACTACAAGTCGGATTTGAAAAATTCTTTTTGTGTATGATAGCTACATTCATGAGGAAGGTTATAGGCTATGAAGCATTACGTTACAATTCTTAACACAGGTGAAACCGCAGGGCACAACTAGTGATTAATAAAATTTTTGGAATTTGAATATCATTGATCAAATTTAATTCATCAAATTTTTTTTGGGATTTACCACTAGTATTAATTAAGGGTAAAAAAAATATTTAATGTCTTATTCACAGATGTACTGAAATTTTGTATGTTGTACATGCAAAATTTCATAAGAATCTGTCTAGCGGGCTCAGAGGACTTTAGCAACAAAGACTAGAACCAGAATTAGTAAATACTAGACTAGCAATTAGAATTTTATGTTATAAGTTTAAATTATGTGGACATAAATTTTAATACTTACTATGACTTGTTACAGTGAAGCCAAGCTCGCGATGATGAAACTGAATCAAATGGAGCCCCTCATGTTAAATATAAATATTTCACACTCAACTGCTATTCCGGTAAGTTTGTAACCCTACTGTTTCTGCCTTCAACCCTTTTTATGTCCCACTGCTGGGCACGGGTGTTCCCCACAACCGGGAAAGGGCTGAAGCATACTCATCCATCTATACTTTTAATAAATGTGTAGAGACATCAATTCTGTACATGAAATATATTTCCAAAACAACTATCAGCGGGTGATTAGGGATCGAAACTGATGCCAAAAATGCAAACAGTAAAATTTTTGTCTGTCTGTCTGTATAACCGTTATAGAAACAAAAACTACTTGACAGATTTTTGTTTTTAATACTTCATATTTTTCATACTCCCGAGCTGGTTATAGTATACTTTTCATCACGCTACAATCAATAGAAGCAGAGCGGTGAAGGGAAATGTTGGGAAAATTTTTTAACGCTTGTGAAACTGTGGGGAAACAGCTAGTCTATAATAATGATAAATTAGCAAATGTTCTCTGATTGCTGCAAAGTACATTAAACCTAGTTGAGTATTCATTTTGTTAACAGAAGAAAAAAGACTTTAACTCGATTGAAGACAAGAGGCAAAACACACAGCGAGACAGAGGAAGCTATAGAGACGAGAACGGCAGTGTTAGCAGCTATGGGAGACATCGAATGTAAGATTATAAATAAGAAACATGCCTTCACAAAACAGACCTCGCACATAGTCGCGCACATACTTGATGCAAGTTAAAGACTCATATGTTTTTCTCATGGATGCAGTTGTCAATACTGGACTAAATTGAAATAGGAACACAAGGGAAGCACCAGCATTACATACATTACATAAAAAAAGAAACATCAAAATTGGTTCTCCTAATCAAAACTTATGAGGTAACAAACATAGAAAAAAATACAGTCGAATTGAGAACCTTCACCTTTTTTGAATTATTTTTCAAATACAGTTTTAAAAGCTGTTTCTGCCGACCGAAGCAGTGTGATCTTATCGATGCAGCTGTAATTTCCCGTGTTTCGGGAGGCGGGGACAGTTGCTTTCCTTTTTATTTCAAATTTCCCGCCAAACCTTTCATCAACACCGTGACATTAGACGTGACGTTTTACAGGTCAAATATAAATGTAAAGCGGCAATTTTAACATTGTAACAATCACGTAAATAATATTTTATCGATAGCTTGCATTTAAAAACAAGTTTTGTCGACAGACTCGACAGTGACTCTCTTATCTGTGTCTTGTTGGTGACAAAAGAAAAGTTACTCTATTATCTGTTAAGTATGGACTGATATAATCTGTCTAAATTTTTTTCTGTGCTCCCGCCATATTCGCCATGCCCATAGATAATAAACGCGCTCCCGTTGAAGATTTCGTTTCAAAGGTGGTTTAATTTAATTTCAAAATAAGTTTTGTGAAATTGTTTAGCTTACGAAGTTGTTCTCATTTGTGACTGTGAACATTTCTGTATCGGATACGCTTTGTTTGTTTCGTCAGTTTTGCGATATATAATATAAAAGTTATTTGAAAAAACTGAGTGGTATTCTCCATTAGCCAAGCCATGCTTGGAAAATACTTTTCGTCGATTCAACAACTTGAGAATGTGTAAGTTAAGACTTTGCTATGTTTGCTTCGTATGTAATGACTGTGTCTTATTGTTGTTAAAAGCTAAGCTATGTACAATTATCGTACTTGCTTTTGTATGGACATTTTTTATTTTATAAGTAATCATTCTTAACAGTATCGAAGTGTCGGTAGATGCGAAAAAATTACTTACGTATTTTGTTTTGATGTTATAATATATGCCTACATATCGTGGCATTTCGTTACGATACGAGCCATATTTTATGACGAGCGCCGGTCTTGTAAGATACGTGCTATTAAAGACAAGGAGAAAAAAAAATTTTAATTACTGGTAGATACATAACGAAGATACTTCAAAAGAATCTTGTGCCTCGAGTAGGCTTAAATTTGATAATTAGTAGGTACATCAAGAGGACGACGTTACACTACACTGTTTTATTTATGAAATACTAGATTCAAAGCAAGTATAGGAGTAGGCAAAACAATGGTTTTGTCACTCCATACAATACATGGAGACAATATAACAAGTCTGATTAAAGGGGAATCTGATAAAAGGAGAAATAGAAATTTATATAATCAAAACAATATGGTTCTTTTTGTTTTAGGACAAGAGAAGAGGTCATGTTGAAAGTTGATTATGATTACGAGGAAGAATGCGAGGAGGATTTGGTAAGGAGAACTTAAATTAATTCATCATCAACCCATCACTGCCTTGGTGCTGTGTTCTTTTCTGATACTTTTTCTGCTGTAAATGGTGATTCAGATTTGTGTATTTTCCTCTTTTTTTTCTTATTTTTCGCCTCTTCCCCAGGGTCTGGAGGACACCATCGACCCTGATCTACACTTGGAGTTGGAGAGGCTCAAGCTGGAACACCTGAAGCTCCAGGAGGCGCAGGTGCAATGCAAGCAGAGGATGTTGCTGCTTAACAGCAAGAAACCTGTAAGTGGACGCTGATCAGCTAACTATAAAGGTGCATCCACACTGCAGTTACTTTTTGTGGAGCAACAGCAAATCTTGCCATATTATTCGCCCCCTTATGAGTAATATTTTGGTAAAAACTTTTTTATAGTTGATTTTACTCTTCACTTTAAAGATGATCGCCGAGAGTTTTTTTTCCTCCGGCTTTTTTCTCCTGGACTGCCTTAACCAAAGGGGCGCCTAAAGCCAACATACTGTGACGTTCATCGAGTGTATACAAATACTTTACGATGAATAAAAATGATTTTATTTTATTTTATCCTGCCTATGTAATACAAAGAACATACCTATTGAGATTCTGGTCGCTATGATATAATGAGTGATTGAGCCCGATTGATCTGTCAGTCACTCAGTCATTCTGCATTTGATACATATAGGATAGGGATTCTGAAAATATCCTGTTCGGGAAATACTAACCTTAAAGCTATTGACATAAGAGTTAAAACTCAATGGAACAAAGAAATTATATATGTTCCTTTTCTTCACAGTTCACGAACATGAGTGCCAACGCTAACAGGAGCATACTGCCTGACGGGAGAATTGTTGTACGGAACATAGACAAGTGAGTCATTTGTTTATCTATTACTAGTCCAAGCCCGTGCCTTCATCCGAGTGAACTTCAGAATCGAGTCTACAGAGAAATCAAGTAACTTATAATGACTCACAGAATAATTATTTATTGCCTTGCTTTGTGTCGAGTTGCGTCGACTAACATGCTAGGATAGGACCTTCCTCGCTCCTGTCTGCCACGCTTGTTTTCGTTTCGCGAGTTAGTTTAATTCTGTGATATCTTCTAGCATAATGGTAGACAGACTGATTACAGACGCGGCGGGGGGACTTTATCTAATATATAAAATTCTCGTGTCACGGTGTTCGAACTTGAACTCCTCCGAAACG
>DWQK01002325.1:0-13384 GCA_018231225.1 Noctuana stator | reverse complement strand
AGCCTCAGAAACAAAGCCTCTAGTATGCACTTGTAAAAGATTTTCATAACTTTATTGCTTTTACTGATAAATTGTTTAATCAATGAAATAAAATCAAACACAAAAACAAAACAAAAAATAAAAATAGTCAACAAAAAATGCATGAAATAAACTCGAATTTTTCATAAGAAACAAATAAATGTTCCCATTAATTTTGAAGTTATATGTATAGAAAAAAATTACAATTTGGTTATCGCGTACCCTTTTATCGCTATCAATAAAGCAAGTGTTCTCCCTCAGGAACGAGCTCCCCACGCGAACAAATAACTTTCATGTCAAACACAATATCCATCGCCAACAATGATGGCTGAGTGAAATGTCAAAGTTGAATTTTTAACATGGTGTTGTTGCGATAAAAGAAACAGTAGAGTTTGGCCGAATGGCAACCACTCTCCACTAAAATTGTAAAAGATTAACTTGTAGAAAATAATAGAAAAAAAAACACATATTTTGCGATAGACTAGTAGAAAGCTAAAAACATCTGTCTGTCAGTGCGTTTTTGTGTAAACTAAAAGGAATTACTTACAATTAGTCAAAACATAACTGTAAGCAGTTTTCTTACGCCTTTTATGTCCTTAAAGTACCTTCCTAGCATATCAATATTTTCAAATTACACCCATAAGTGTTCTAGTGCTGTTTGAGCATGCACTAAGGGAAATTGATAACTAGTTTATTATTAACAACGAAAACAATAAATTTTATGTTACAATAACTGTTTATATCCCCACCAGACCTCAACCTGTCGGGCGTTCATACACCATGACCATCAAACAATGCGTTCAATCAGCATATTATCGAAAGCGTATATTTTATCCAATATTTATTTAATTCAAGCGACGCCTCGACAATCCTTAAATGAATTCTCTTTCATGTTAAAGCAACAAAATGGAGTAGGAAATCGTATTACTTTACCGCGGTGCTCAAAATTCATTAAAACCTGTTCTTAGTCAAACGCAATCATTTATTTAAGAGACAAAAATCCTCGAAAGTAATATTCGTTCAAGCGTAATTCTACGTTAAAACGTAAATGTGTCTCTTGTCATACCCTAAATGGATAGGCTATAGGTATAATGCAAAGCATGCAATAAACATATAATAAATGCGTAATAATATACAAATACATTATCCCCGAGCGTTTTTTATCTACAAGAATTTACATTATTTCAAACTGAAACGTGTAAGTTTCAGTTTCAAACAATATAAGTCCGCCATTATAAGACATTAAAAAAATTGTACTACGTTATTTTATAAGAAGCAAACGAGCATACAGACCATCTGATGGTAGATGGGACAATTCCCCTTCACACGTCCAACCTTAAGTAGGATAGGAGTCCTATCCAGACGTGTGCGAGCACGCGTTGCTATTTCTGATGGCTAAGATGGTCACCTCCAATAAAGTAGCTCATCAACACATTCCCAACCAAAACACTTAACTTGCTTAACGAGCTTTGCGTTATTATGGCGACGGTGTATGGTATCTCACCGGACAAACTGTAAACTTTCTATCATGTACCAGTTACAGTTACTTGTGATCGTTTAGAACCATAAATTCTTTTATCGCTTTCCTGTTTACTTGGTGAAAGTAAAACGAGTACTTTAATGGGCCCGTCGCACGTATTAGCGTATAAATAATTCAGCATATCTTTAGCCGCATTATGTCATTTACGGCGTTACCTTTTAGACGAGTATTTACACAAAAGAAGAGCGAATCAAAAATGATAATTACATGCAAATCTGGGGATCTCGTTTCTACCCCAAGGTAGCCAATTCGCTGGCGATGAGACAGAAGGGATGATTACAAAAGAACAGAGTAATCTTTTCTGAGCAGTCCTTTTTGATAAACATAAGCTGTGATGAACCGTTATGTTGTGTTATCGTACAGATATTATAGAATGAAAGTCCATATTAAAATGATTAAATATTGATGAGTATGAACTTAATCTTTATTTTTATCAATACGCCTATCATAAAGAGTTTTTTTTAATTCTGACAAAAAGAATAATTATATAGATTACAATATGTTCTTTCAGAAAGAAATTACGTTAGGTTACAGCTGGAAAGTCAGTAGGTATCTAAAAAAGTCACCTCTTACAATTGAATTATTTTTATAATAAATGTAATAATTTATACCTATTTCTTTAAATAAAAGTAAATTTACCTCAAATATATTGTACGTTACCTACTAGTGCTTCGTCTGATTTGAGTCGTAAAACTAGTTACGAGTATATGTACTGATTCAGCTTTACAGTAAAGAGAACAGATAAATTCGTCCCTGTATTTTTAGAACATCTAGATTTATGTTAAGTACGAAACGTAAAAATGTCGACTTTATTTTCTTGAGAATTCGAGCCAATAATCTTTTAATGCTCTAATTCGAGTTTTGGAAACACTTTTCTTCAGTTTGTACTGTAAAAAAATGTTCAATTGTAACAAGTTGTAACAATTCTATTTACAGTAGTGACAAATTAGAAAACTTAAACAACTCGATTATATTGAAAATATTAGAATAGAAATAATTAAATCATCATTAACTAGAACTATAAAAGACTTGAAACATAGAATGCAATAAAAACATTCGAATAAAAACCTGTACAGAATAGTTGCGATTCGTCTTTAAAAATAACCCCGCGTTGTTGTCGTCCACAAAAACAAACTAAAAATTCAAATCGTCGCGATCAAGTATTCGGGAGACGAACGCTCTTCGTTAGGACAGGACCGCCCCTTACCTGCGCTGCATATGTTACACGCACTATGCACTACACGTACTACATCTAGCGAGTTTTTACCAAACTACAGTCCCATTTGCTTTGTTTATTTGCTACCAGTTGACGTACGAGCTAAATCGAGTTTCTTTGATTCGAACGCGACTCTACTGAAAAACAACGGAGTGAGGATAAGAATAAATAAACATGTTGTATAAACTCCTGCACGTAAATACGAGAAATATATCCATATTTAGCTTTGTAAAGAGAAATTATGAGGTTTCAGACGCACAGGCTTCAAGTCATTTATTACGTTGACGATTACTTCAGACGTCTTTTGCTATCTTTCAACGACAAAACACAATAAAATATCTTCATCGTTAAATTAAATTTTACACAACACACTCAGCATCACGTAAAACTCATTTTCGTAGACCTCGTGACTACGCCGTAGACATGACTCCTTCCGTAGCAAGGCTGTAGTCTTCAAATTTATAAAAGATAGAAATAAAACCAAAATATTCTTGGAAAATAGTATAATGCCTATACTTCGCAAGGATCTTTTTCATTCGACATTATCAAACAAAATCTTTAGACCCATAACCTAAAAGGTTTTATTGGGAGTGCTACATTTACATGCAAGATATATTAGCTCCATTCTCTTAAAAATGTTACAACTAAATCCTTAGAAGAGGACCCTAGGGAAAAATTGAGAAGTTTTTTGAGAAAACCTTCAAAAACTGTAAGGGCAAACCATTTAAAATCACTTCTCCATTAATATTTATTAAGTCCAGGACCAAGACAATGGATTGAACTTAAGTAATGACGGTTTCAACAACCCTTTATAGCGACGGCCATAACTATTAATTTATAACTCATTACGATAATTACTGTACTGAGAGCTTTCTCGAAGAAATAGTTCTCATGCTAACGTCATTTTTCTGTCAAGATTTAAGAGCTTTGGCCGCCAGGATCCAAAATTAACAGTAACTTCGAATTTATAGATGAATGGTGTATAATCAAAGGTTGCATTGAGACAACCGTCATGACGAGTAAAGCCAACCCTATCTTTCTTATCTTCTAGATGAAAATGACATCTCAAATAATTTGCTGTATAAAATACTATTCTACCTGTTAACAGTAATAATAGTATATAAGTTAGTTAATGTTTAGTTAATTAGTTAGTTTGTTTAGTTAATGTTTAGTTTAGTAATAAGTTAGTTAATAGTTAATAGAGTGCATAGCCCCCATACCACAAGCAATCTTACAAGTTGAGCAACTTCGGACGCGGTTGCTATTCAAATCTATACTAATATATAAAGCTGAAGAGTTTGTTTGTTTATTTCTTTGAACGCGCTAATCTCTGGAACTACAAGTCGGATTTGAAAAAATCTTTTTGTGTATGATAGCTACATTCATGAGGAAGGTTATAGGCTATGAAGCATTACGTTACAATTATTAACGTGGGTGAAACCGCAGGGTACACTACAACTAAAACTGACTAAAAAAACTAGATAAGTAATGGCCTGAAAGTCTTCTAACAATAATTATAACTATCTACACGATATGTGGGCCATTTGATAAATTATTAATGTCGTTAAAACTAGAATTATGACCCAGAACGAACTTCCGAATGAGAAATAACTCAACCGACCAAGGACTAAAATATTCATGGGCCAATTACCCAAATTTATATCGTATGGTGCCTATTACATTACATGCTTACCCACTAAGAGATTAAACTCATAATTTACCTCAAATTATGAACAAAACTACTATTATTTATATCTTAAAATATTACAAATATACATGATATACATGTATAATTTTCTATACCTACTAATTTAATAATTATATAAACAATACTTGGACAAGGATTGTAATCAGTTTCATGAGTCCGAGTGACTTCTAAATTAATCCATTACTTACTATTTTATGTTTCAGAAAAATAAATTCCTTTAGGAGCTCTTTCAAATCCCAGAAACATAATTCCATCTAGATACTAAAACATACAGTACTATCTAGTTACTTATTGTTGTTATTAAATATTTACGCTATAAACAGAATAAACAGATCACTTAGTTCTCATATTATATTTAGACTCACTGAAAATTTGATCCGTTACGAAAAAGACGCATTCACGAAACTTTCTTACAAAAACAAAACAAGCTAGCGGGGATGCGTTAGCGAATTGTATGAGAATAAATTTTTAATAACTCGTCTAGACCAAACATTCACAGAAAGGTTTTTGCTTCACCGATACCCAATACCAAGTTTTCCACTTAAGACGCCAACATTGATCGGTGAACGTTTTATTGGTTGTCGGTGCAGGTTTGCAGCTCAGCAAACTTATTCCTCTTATTTAGTCTCAATCACATTCAACATCATAAAACGGAAAATAAAAACTATAATGAACGAACTTAATCTTGCGTCAGCCCGCTGCAAATCTGTAGGTACCTCATAGAATATGTGAGCTAATCTAACAGTAATGATCGAACACAGCCGTGCCATCACTCTGCCCTTACCACTGTCATCTTAATAAAATATGTAAGAATCGCAAAATAAATTTTAAACTTCATAAAAAATAAAATTTATGAATTAATTTTCGCACACATTTTTTACAAAACGGAGTTTCTGATGATACATAACGACGAATTTTGGTGGGTCAATTTCCGGGTTTTTTTAAAGTTAACAAGTCGATAAGATGCAGACAGATTGTAATAAAATTCACGTGTTTTTTTTCAGGAGCTCCATAGAACTTAACGAAATATCTAAGATTGTTGGTGAAAATGGTCTAAGACAATCCTAAACAACATTAACTTTGAGTCCTACATACATATATTATGTATCTAAGGTTGTCAACATTAATAAGCCAAGTCAAACACGTTCCCGTCTAAGTTATTCAAGTAAGTTGCTATCATGATGAGTTACTTAGAACATGTTTTGGGCTGTTTGCTTTGTGTTGTATTATTTATTTGTAAGTGAAGAAAGCTTTATTTTCTTCAGTGGAAATTAAATTGTAATATAATTATGTAAATTGTAACGAGTCTGTTTTAAATCGATCTTCAAACTATCAATTGTCTCATAGTTATTGTTAGCTAAAACATGAAAAATAATAATACGCTTTTATAAGAATCTTGTTAGGATAATACAAACTTAAGAGTAGCTGTTAAGTATAAGCTTAGTAACCTAATTAATAGGCAACATTGTCTTAATCTAGTTGTCTTGTTGCTATCAATCTTCTGAAATGGGCAGGGATTCAAAGTTTTCGGGCTCCAAAAGGTCATTTCCTCTTATAGTTAATTATTATAATTGGTGAAAGGGCCTCAACAAAGCGCCATATTGAAGCGCCGTGGTAACCGCTACCTCGTATAAACTTTATCACAGCGAAAGTACTTTGGAATTGATCATTTAATATTGCTTCGAAGAATTATTAAAATTTAATTTGTATTACATCTACCTGTACATACTTATTATGATGAAATGAAATAATTTCGTAATAATTCAAAGTATTAAATATTAATTTATGTGTCATTAAAATGGTTGGGATTTATGATTTTCTTATGGTGGCAGTCGTAAACCATATGTTTGCCATTGTCTTTTCATTCTACAAATACTTATTATGTTTTTGCACAATATTAACTTCATGTCCTTGGCCGTACATCATTTCAACGATTTATTCCGACTCGAATACTCTGTCAGTGATGTCATAATACAAACTGAAAAATTATTATTTATTCGTTATGATGAGACAACCAATTGAAGCATAACTTAATTGCCTGTTCAATAAGCGAGACCCTTCATTTCTGCTTAACTTAATTACATAAGCTAACTGACAACAAGCACGTAGTAAGTACTGCACACGGGCTTGTATTAGGAGACCCTCAGCTCAAGTAATCTTCCGTATCTATTGTATGGGCTTCTAATGGAAATCAAAGTTCATCTTACCTGGTCAGTTCACGGGCTCGTTCCGCTATTATACTGTATTTGAGAATGTAGATTAGCTATCGATTCTATAACACAACTCTGTAAAGCAATTACTCTGCTCAAATAGTTCCAAAACGCATATGTTAACGTAGAGTGCTTTTAGCGACTAATAAATTCGCGAAATTGGCAGACAAATAGCTATAAGTTTGTACCTATGAATGAAACTTAGGAATGGTTATTACCTAAAATGTTTTTCTCCAAATACCACTTCGATTGAGGTATGTGTATTCACAATAGTTTCTTTATTTGCAAACTTACCTCTTAAAATGGAAAACTGTTTCAAAAGACTCGTAAATATTTTTGTTAGAGGTTAAATATTTATTCTCTGTTCGAACTTCGGTAGCTATGAGTACTTTACAATTATTGATTTCTTGAAACTAATGCAAATGTGCTGTATTTAGCATGAATCCGGGTACAACCTTTCGAATAAAAAACAATTATCGATAACAGTTCACTTTCACTGTTTATTCTCGGTGAACTACACATAAAAAAAAATATCCGAAATATTGAGAACCCGAAGCCGAAAAGAGAACCTTTTTATTAAATAAAAATTCATTAAAATTTATAATAAGCGTACCTACTTAGAATGATCAGTTTTGATGACATAAGATCGTACCTAAACGAAAACTTTACTGATATTACGATGTTTATTCGAAGCACGGGTAAATCTTTAAAACGTAGATAGGTACTGCAGTCATCTCCAATTAGGAAGTCCTGCATCTCTCCAAGCCCCGCATCAGTTTGGCTTAACGCCAAACGCTTTCGCTTAAAAATCGAAATGGAAAATTTTCGTTCTTTTTTGCGCATTGCTTTCGTATAAATTTTCAGTGCATCTTACTTTTTTTTAATAAAGTGCACTTCCGCACTGATGGGATGGTTTGTAGTGAAACCGATTATGGTGTAATTTTCAGTGCTTTGTACATATTTACATGACTGAAAAACATTGTCCTTTGCTATTCGGAAGATTTAACCTTTTAATCCGTTGACATATTCGTATCTGTAAAAAGACTACACATAATATAATGATATTACAATTTATATCCACTACAATATTCAGACACAAAACACTTTACTTTTTTGAAACATATCATCTCCGCGTTAGTAATTTGTTCAAAATTCAACAAAAATTCGTTTCATGATTTCATCTTAATTAAAGTAAATAATACAAAAAATTTGTAGTTCGGCTAAATATTGTAAATTGCAGTTATTCTTTTAAGTTCCTTTAAAAATCCATCTAGCTTTGTGTTTATTTAATTTATAAACCAATCAATACAAAAATCTAAACGAAAGTATTTCTTAAAGTTTGCAATATGTTCGTAATAATGTCTTGCCGGTAAACTTTTAATGTATGCCCGTTTTGCTTGTGAAAGCCGAGTCTGAAGAGGAGGGAGGGCACGAACTTGCTCCGTCGATCTCAGAATCTTGAAGAACTAATTTAACTACGTCTCCTAACTGCCACTTCAATAAATTCCAAAAGTTATATATATTTTTATTTTATGTTTCAATTTGTTCTAAGCCCAAGAGCACTTTGCGGTTCGTTTTTCATTCGCTCTTAACATCGTAAATAACGATGTTGTAAAGTAAAGATTGATTTCTTTTCGTGAGTTTTGCCTAATGAAATGTAAACATTATTTAGTGTTTGTTTGAAAATTTTAAGTTTAAAGATCGATCGTCAGATACGATGGGAATGTATTATTTTTATTTTGGAGATTAAGTTGCTATTCGTATTAACTTATAACTTTGTAGGTTACTTTTGTAATCGCATTTAAAAACTTAACAATATCAATTAATTAAAATTAGTAATCTGTATTGGATTTAATTTAAATAAAAGAGACATACTTAATACATTTACGAGAATACATTTCTATTTTGGACTAAGGCTTACAAAGGGCTTTATGTTCTTTGCAAAAAATAACTTTCCCTATCAGTCCTGTGCAATTACTCAAAAGGTTCTTTAACGTGATTGCAAAATTTGGCAAAGATAATAAGGATGGAATATTTAATAACCCAATAAAACGATACTTCGGGCGGACTAGTTCTTCGTTCTAATTAGGCAGCCGGGTACGCGCAATGCATGATAACGAATACCATTTGCATCAACGCCCGCCCGCGCTCACGAGGCCTCATTAATTTCACATAGGTACACAGATGTTTACCTCGTTGTAGAGAAATTATTTATTATTTAATTGACCTAATTTGAGTTTATTAATTAGCTTGTTGTGATGCATTAATGGCTCTTGCGTATAGGGTATAAAAAGGTTACATGGAGCGGTGTTCGAAAATTAAATAGTCTCTTACTATAGTAAGTATTAATATTTTTTTCCTTTCATCAACCTATTCAGACTTTTTTAAGAAGCGATAAACAAAACTGTTAACTTAGCTAAATGCAAAGACTTTATTCAACGAAACACTTAATAATTTACATCTAAATAAACAATATAAACATAATTACATAAATATTTAGCTGAATAAATGTGTATACATATTATATCTACTAAGTATTCCGCGTACAAATCTCGGAATATTACAGAACAACTGTCAAAATCACCGGGGAATGAGTCGGGAAAATGAGCGCGTCGGATAATTGGCGTCACGGAACGAATTTGTGATTCGTAACGCGATATTTTGATGAGGTGTGGATGACGCCGCCGCCGTTGCGCCCTGTTTTGATAGGCCTGCTAATGTTACGGCTGGATTAAAAACTAATGAACTATAATACGCTTTAGTCTATGTACTGGCAGTAATTATCTGTGTGCATTTGTTCCTCCTTTTATGCTATTGATATAAATTAGTTTTTATATAAAATATGTTAAAGTACCTATTCCATTTTTCACACACGCACATTGTCCTAGCAAATGTATTTGTTCCTACATTACAATTTGTCCTAAATAAATAAATAACAAATAACGCTTCACACTCACAAGCCCACGCTAGGTTATCCTGTGTCGTAGGTGCCATGGACACACACTCAGACGGGGAACAGAAATCTAAATTCATTACTTAAATTGCTGTCTCGTCGGGAATCGAACCCAGGTTGCTTTGAATGGAGGACGGGCATTGTATCCACTACACCAGACGGGTCGTCGGGAAATGTTTCTAGTTTCATATAAATAAAATATACTGGCGAAGGTATTTTAATATATCCGTCGTTATGTAACTTCAAATAAACGTATAAATAATTAAAACAGAATACTATCGCTCCCTCTACCCAATATCGATAAATTTATATGCTCCATGCAATTATGCAAAGCCACGGGCAGATCGCAATAGTAAGTATACTTTATTGAGACTATTCTATGCAGTAGCACATATTATAATAATGGTATTACAATGTACAACGTCGCGTCTAGGCGTCCTTATGGGAAAGATAATCAAATTGCTAGTTGGTCTATATGACGCGCCTTGTAAAAATGTAGGTAAAGATTTCCTAGCGCATTTACTTTCTAAAATACTGCAGCAATCTTGAGTATGAAATTATTATGACGCTGCTGTTTTTAAAATAGAGTATCATATATTATTATTATCACAGTCCTAGTAAAGAACTTATGGAAACAATGAATCAATTTAGAAGCGTAGATAACAACATGCTATTTGAGGTTGGACATAGGTGACATCAAGTGGTCTGGTCAAAAAGGTCATAACCATTAATAATTGACAGGTAGGGCTGCGAAAGCCCACGCTACGCCACTGATGCCAGTATTTATCAATTTATTTATTTTATACACCTAGAAATTCATTTGATATAAACATAGATACACAATATACGCTACACAAATTGCAACCAGCCTGCTCAAGATCTTATTGCTTGTTCATAACATTTTTGTTCTCTTCGTCCTGATACTCCTGAAATTGCAGTTTATTCCTGGGGGATATTAAACCGCCCGCCGAGTTTTTCCATCTTGCTTTTCACACAAAATGGGCCACTTCCTGTTTATCGATGTAAACTTTTTTTGCGTCTGAAGCCAATCTCGAGCTGTCTATTTTATTTGAAAAGTTAATATTTTTAAAGAAAGTGCTGACTCTTGTATTATAAACCGTAGTGTGGTGAATTGGTAAGTGAATTTCTTATGTTACACGTTTATCTTGTGATAAACCTATCTCACTCAGCAATGTAGCTACAAGTACGAAACTTAGTAAATATGCGAGTCTATGCCGCGCTTGACCGTTTTAACAATTTCTACAATTCTTGGAACATAATACAAGAAATTAACAACAAACTCATCTAAGTATATAAACTCAACAGATAAATAAAACAGAACACAAATGAATCCACGACCCAATTCAGAATAATCATCGAAATAATTACTTAGGAGCCACACTTGGTACAGCCACGTTTATTAAGAACAGCGGGAGGGTTGATGTGAGTACAGTTGGCAAGATAAATGAATAACCAAAAAATTTATTACTTATATTAACCTAAATTATTAATTTAATAGGTATCCTATGCGTGCACATATTATGTACTTAATTGTCACTTTCTCTTCGTTGAAGGAAAATATTTTAACAATACCTTCAACCTGAATTGGCGTGTTAAGTCCCTTAAATCGCCAACTTGGCCAGCTTGGTGGCCCCAGAGTCCACTATAAAGGTTAGGGTTAGGTCGTCCTAACCCTTCTAATAATTAAGAGAAGACCCGTACGCGGCATTTATTTACTTAAATAAAAACAGAATTCTTTAAATACTGCTACAGTAATAAAATTACATCATTTAACATAAGAGTATTATTGGAACATTTAACATTTAATATACGAGTTATTGGTATATACGAGTAAATGACTAATGTATGGATGTACTTATAACCAACATGGTTTACAAATAACTAAGTAAATCTACCTTTATAATGAATTATTATTTTTTATTTAGATATGCTCTAATTGTACCTAATGATTAGATAAATTTGACATAACAATTATTTTATTATTACACGCATAATGCAAAATTTTATGGTACCAACTGTACACCGCCATATGCGTGCCGAAAATATTTTATAAAAGTCTTTTGTGAGTAACCCTTTCGTTACGTACGTTGAAATGAAATGCTCTTTTATACCTCAAGAGGCCTCCGTTATGACTTCGAAAACACGCCGTGTTCTACATACATACAAACGGACAGTAAAATACGTTTTGATAATTACTTTTTTCAACGAGGATGAAGATTCAATGAAAAATATCTCTTAAATTTTTGTCAATCTATACACATATATATCTCATTTAGGATATAGATAGTTAATTACATACAGCGAGTAATTTTTCTAACGATTGAATTGCGACTTTTTGAATTTTAATAAAATAAAAAATCTATAAATTAACAATTACTTAAAACCAAGAGAATGTACGCTAACTTTGAGAAAGAGAAGATTGAAGCGAATGCAGAAATGTAGTTACGAGTATAACTACGTACCTAAGCCGTCCTTTCGGTACATCAAAACATAAAGTTCTTATCCCTTTGAAACTTTGAACATATCCAATCAAAGAGGTTTATGATATTACAGCCAAATTTACATCGTAAACACTAACAACCGTCGTATCAAACGGGTCAAAATTCCCCGATAGTTCCTCGTATAAGGATTACCTTTTGTAAACTAAAATGGGACGCAATCATCGACTTCTGCCAGGATTATAGAGGCGTAGGATTACAACTATGTCTTACTTATGCAATACAGCGATCGCCGGGGGCGAAGCGATGCGACCCTTTGGTCCTCTGCAAATATTCTATATAATGATTCGGTTTTAATTATTATTACTGTAGTGGCTAAGTTTTGTTTGATGTATTGATTAAAATCGTGTTTGTGTTGAAGTGCCATCAGGACTGGCCGTGTCAATAGATACAGTTGTCCCTCGGGATAGGGCCTGTCACACAGACAATGCTCTCTTGATTATTTTGCGGGGATCGCCGAGAATTATCACGGAATTGACTCGCCATTAATTTCTACTTTGTGAATTGTAGTAGGTATGAATTTGATGATACAAGTAATTCTGTGAATTGATTGCTTTTAAAAATGCGAAATTGTACTATTTTGAAAAATTACGACTTCCTCATTAATAGCCTAATTCCTAATTAATAAACGCAAGCATGTCATTGTCATGCCATCGACAGTAAAATAATTAATTAAATAAGAAAACTAGATGACAAATGTAATGAACAAGTACCTAATTTATTTAATTCGGCTCATCAGTTTAGTAGTTACGCTTTCAAACGATCAAAAACAGATAGATTCTCATAACCACATATCGTACAAACATACTGGACATGTACATAACCCTCATTTTGGGCTTCTGTGCAAAAGTAAATAAAGTTTTAAATTACAATATTTCAACTTAACATTATTCAGATTTTATTTTAAAATGAAAATATTTCGGTACTTCAATACTGCATAAAGAACAAAAACATCGTAGCTTCGAGTATCGTGTCCCTCCAATAAATAATCTGAAAATGGCTCTCACATTGAAAATTTAATATTAGGGACATAAACAGATCGGGCAACATTGTCGCGTAAACTATAACGAGCAGTAACTTTACGAGCGCATAAACATAAAAAACTCATCGGGTCCACGAGTGAAAAATATGAAAATGCACCTAATATCGTTCATGTGTGGGAATAAAAGTTTTTCCATTTAGTGGGTACATCGCTGGATGCTATTTCCCTATAGAAGTCA
>DWQK01002324.1:0-13387 GCA_018231225.1 Noctuana stator | reverse complement strand
ACGCGTCCGCAGGTACACACACACACCCACCCCCACACGTACACACAACACACACTCACTCACTCACTCACACACACACACACACACACACACACACACACACACACACACACACACACACACACACACACACACAGGCGCGCGCACACTCAATGACTTGTAAGAATCTTAGTTAAAGTTAATGAGATATTAAATTTGATTCGAAAGATGAGGTTTGCAAGAGACTAATGTCATAATGCCAAAGTCTGTACAACTTATAGTAAGTTGAAGCATAACGAGGTACACACAACTAATCGTAACACAACTATGTAGAATTGCGGTAGCGATTATAAGATTTAATTTGTGTTATGGATACCAGTAGTAATGAAGCGCTCGTCATATTTCCAGCGTCAGGCGAGGAGCAGTGCGGCACGCCCAAGTCTCGCAAGGAGTACGGCGCTGGCAGCGCGGCGCCCTCGCCCTCTCCTGGCGGCGGCAGCCACTCCTCGCTGCACGACGACTACGACGCAGCGCCCTCCGCTTGGCCGCGCCCTCCATCTAGTCCTGTAAGTCTACATTAGTTCTCCACCGCCCCTTCCCAACACACACGCAATTCTATGAGTTCTAATACTTTCTAAGATTAAATGAGTCTATAAGTTGTCATGGAGGGGGGACCTGGTGCTCTAAGATACAGGCTTCGGTTTAGTTTAGATTCCAAGCTTCCCACAATTTACCCTTACCCGGATTTTGATTATGGGTACTGTACATTTGAAATTGTTTTGAAACTTGCATGAAAATTTTATACAACTAATTTCCTGTGTGTACTTTGTGTAAATGAAATATATATAAAAAAATACATCGCAATCGGCGACACTCGGGTTACGAGATTTCTTAGGTAGGGCCTCCCCCACTCACTATTCTGTTCTATTCATGTAGTTATCCAACTATATTTTAGTAGTTTTAATTGTACCAAACCATTTACAATACTTACCAATTAATCACATAAACATGGCCCCGCCACTTCATCGCATAATCTGAAATATTTTTTCACGAGAATATAAAAATTATTAAAAAATATTTTACTAGAACATACTATTCCAAAAATACTTGTAAGTAATTTTTCATAATTTTGTAAGTAATTTTTCATAATAATTTCCAAAGAGCCGATTTTTCATTTTTTCACATTTATTAAAGTTATTTTACAAGTATAATTGAAATTTTGGTTAACATTTTCACTCATACGACATTGCTCGTGTAATACCTGTATATTGTCCATTTGTTTGATTTGTGTGTGTTCGCGAGACGGAAGGATTGCATTCTATCATGTATTTCAGGTGTTTAACAGTCACATAGCGCCGGAGTCCTACAGATCAAAGGTTTATATCAAGTTAAAGCTCACTAAGCATGTGTAGTGCTCGATTTGAATACCAGATTAATAATAATAATAATAAATAAATGCATTATTAAATAATACTGCATGGTACTCGCAACTACGTCATTCTATTAAATAGTATTTATTTTCTTTTACTTCTTACACCGTTCGCTCTTATTTTTCACTCGCAGTGCAAATCTTTTTTTAAATAATTATCTTTTGGTATGCTAATTATAGTATACGTTGATCTTATTTGAAATTAAATCGACTTGTCAGTACGCTTCAGCTTGAGAAAATTATTGATGGAAACGTTTTTTTTATTGCTTCTTATTCTACATTTTGGTGTCGGTACTTTTTAGTGTATATAAACTATAATTTTTCGACGAAAATGCTTACTGTTTATCTTTCATTTTAGCTTAGAGTTTGTAGAAATTTTCTGAAGTAAAATTTATTACATTTAATCACTACATACTTTTCGATAGTTTAAAACAAACTCTCTCTTTACAATCTTAATCTGCAGTAGTTTTTTTTGAGATCTTATATCTACTTAAAATATTATATTTTCAAAGGAAAACGTCGAAAAGTCACAAGAAGACACTTCTATTTGGTAACCATAACTTGTTGCCAGTAATGGAAATCTTTGCTTAATTTTAAGCCTTATTAATATTTTTCATAGCACGATACAATAAATACTTATAAAGGAAGTTAAACAATACATCTTATAAAACAATTAGGCCAGAAGATGCATTTTGACGCTTTCCAAAACGGCATTTTCTCAACATTTTAAATATAAATTCGATTTTGTTAACATGTTACTCCTAAAGACAGTCGACATAATAGTTACTAAATTTTTCTTATTTTCCGTTCCGCTGCGCTGTACAAATAAATTATTTGTTATAACGTAATGTTTTGTTGATAAATATGGAGGTGTTTGGCGATATACTATAATGACCCAGCAGCATGTTTACGATTGTTCTGAGACAAGCATGTGAAATGTCAATCCCGTCGGTAACGTAGGCGTGGCATTGATAAAATACTTTGAGATTATCTATATCCTTACTCTAATATACATTAAGCTTCTGTTTTGCATGTATTTGTCGAATTATGTGACGCCTACGTGGTGACATGAATCATAACAATGTGCTATAATTTACTATGCTACAATATTTTAAGTATATTTAAAAAAGTTTGTTGTTGACTCGCTTTTCTGTTGCGCAAGTAGTTATTGATTGTTATAAAAGTATTGCGATCCAAAGTAATGTTTTACTTTTATGCGAGTCAATAGCAAGTTTTTACTTACAACAAAATTATATAATAATTAAATTATGATGACGAATGATAGCTTTTGGTCGTAATGGTTTTTGTAAAAGGCCAACATTATGTTGATTAAATAATAAACATGACTATAACTACGATACGAATGACATTTTCATGGCAAATCGTTAGTTAAATTTTAATTGTCGCTTCTGTAAAAATCAAAAGCGTTTCATTCCTCGTCAACTACCGTCTACGTAATTACATTTTTTGCATACTTATGCATTTACAAGGCGTACGATGCCCGTTGTGCCGTTGTATTGCGTACATTGCAACGCGTTCGTTGTACGTTGTAACGAACACGTATACGTGCATGTTGTACTGCGCACGTGAACGTTTCACTACGTACGTGGAACGATGCATTGTGTGCGTATACGTGAAAGTGCAAATTTAAATTTATTAAAAGCAACATGCTCAACATTTGATGACATTTGTGGTATATGCAGAGTGCTCTTTGTATATAACAGTGTATTTTTGTGAACAGTGAATTGTGACGTACTCTGAACGTGCATGTCGTAGCGTAATGTCGTACGAACGGCACGCTAGGGTGTAGGGTGTAGGCTGTTGTTGGGTACGGTTGTATGATGTGCGGTCCCTGCGCCCAGAAGTCGGACTCGCTGGGCAAGCTGTACGAGATGGACGACGCGCCGGAGCGGCGCGGCTGGGTGGAGCGGCTGCTGGCGTTCATGGACGAGCGGCGCACGCCCATCGCCGCCTGCCCCACCATCTCCAAGCAGCCGCTCGACCTCTACCGGCTCTACCTGCTCGTGCGCGACCGCGGCGGATTCGTTGAGGTCAGTCTCTATACTAATTAATCACTCTTTTAAGTGTCATTCTACCGTGTTGATATCTATGAGGTTTTGCGGGTGAATGAAAATTGTTTCGAACCACGCGCAATCACTATAGACGCTACACTACTGTGAACGGTTCAGGCGGACTTGTCGTACATACATAATATTAAGCCGTATGAACTGTTCCATTAGAAACAGTCTTGCGGTGGCACTGTGAACGCAAGCGGCCTCTACGTACGTTTGATTTAAACGCGCCCGCGCCAGCGTCCGCGCTCGCCTTCACTCTGAAAGAAGGCCAACTCTAACACACACTGAGTGATGCACGCCACCACACACTAATTTAGCTACACAATTTATTTTAGTTGGTGGCGTCACGCACCGTCATTGTTAATCTTGACTAGAACGTTCACAGCCGCCATCTCGAGGCATCCACTTGACATCTACTGGTCGCGTGAAGAGCGATGGCCATAGCATGGTAGATTAGAACCAGACTTCATACACCATTACAAATATTAGCAGGTGACGTCACAGAATGTCATCGTAAACGGAAACACTGTTAACAAGATATATCTCAGCACCTTTACTTGTTAGGTTATATTGAGATTATACAAAACCGCTGTAAAATATTGTTGAACATAAGTTCTTATATTCTCGATCCTCTTAAAGACAAGACTTACTCGTTAAGACGTGCTGCTTTTATCTCGTCACGTACAGTTTGTTCCTTGTAACACTATAGAACTTTATACTCGTTATAATCCCGACACTACACGACCCGTGTGCTGTAGTGGTTACCGCGCCAGTCCACCATTCGAAGGGTCTCGGGTTCGATCCCCGGCGGGGCAGAAATTTAAATGATGACTTTAGATTTCTGTTACCGGTCTGGGCGTTTGTGTATTTGTCTTTCTGTGTGTCCATGGCGTCCACGACTCAGGGAATCCTAGTGTGGGGCTGTGAGTGTGAAGCGTTTAATCGTAATGGTAACCGATAAACCCAAGCTAATCTAACTACTGATACATACATACATATATATACAGTGGTAAACCTAGCAATATTTTGCTCAACTGTCCCGTGTGCAAGCTTAACGTAATTTAATTTATTTTTACAGCTAACACACGTAAGAGAAGTTTTCTTGAATATAATTTGCGTTGAGTGAATTTTGCACAAGGCGCTATACCGTTCGTACTAATAGGCTTCGGCTAGATTTATGTTAGTGCATGTAGCGTCGGCTTTATGCGAACGGCCGCCATAAACTCGCGCGGGGTTTTAACGACGCTTAATAAATTTTTATCATTAGTACGTTCGTTAAGTTTGCTTTTTCGCTTTAACAACGCGAACATTGTTAGTTCGTAGTACTTCGTAGTTCGCAGTGTCAGGTTTGCGCCGGCGGTCGGCGGCGACGGACGTGTGAGTAGGTAGGTTCGAGCGAAGTGTGTTCGAAAAGTTTGTGCTTCAGTGGATACTCGTTAACACTGGAAGTTATCGCCACCCGCGCCACTAACTGTGAGCCTTCGCATTTTATGTCCTCTCGCGTTGAACGCTGTTTACTGAAAACCACTTTATAGGATAGCCTCTTACGTGACGCGCTTAGATATTGCCTCTTGTGTTTATTCACTCGTTGTGTCTTTTGATAGTTTTAGCAATAAACTGTGTGTTGTGTCTCGTTTTGCTGTCGTTTTGTAATGTGAAGGAGCTCGGGCTTCGATGTTCAGGCGATGATTTGCTTTGAGTGTTTTCGGTCTAAAAAGTTTTGTTTTAATATATAAAAGTTTATATACGAACCGTGAACTTTAAAACTAACAATACAATAGATGAAGGGGTGCCACAACTATATTGGTAAAGTCCGACAGTGCGCTGTTGATTTGAAGTTTCAAAATATTTAATAAATATTTGCTGCAGAGAATTTACTCTTACTCTTTGTGATAGATTCGTATAAACGCAAGAATGATCAACAACTTGTATGCACATATTAATGTTTGATTATAATATATTACATATATATCACAACAATACAGATTGATTGCAACTTGAAATATTACAATTTAGGGGACAGTCGCGAGTACATGATTAAAAATGTTATACACACTATTATTGTTAATTAGTATGTAATTTTACAGTCATATTATGACTGATTTCTAATTAATTGAATCTCCGATAAATTGCAGGTGACCAAGAACAAAACGTGGAAGGACATCGCGGGCATGCTCGGCATCGGCGCGTCGTCGTCCGCGGCGTACACGCTGCGCAAGCACTACACTAAGAACCTGCTGGCCTACGAGTGCCACTTCGACCGCGGCGGCATCGACCCCCAGCCTATCATCAACCAGGTTGAAGCCTCCACCAAGAAGAAGAGTGGCAAGGCCAACAGCACGTCCAGTGCGGGTGAGTATTGTTGTGATTCTCACTCGGGGGCGGGTAGTGGGTTCATTGAAAGAAAGAAACAAAGAAAAAACAGTTATTCCGGTAGAGTACAAAAATTTAAAGAGAGAGACATAAATAAAATAAATGAAAACATTTTTATTCATCATAATTATGGTAATTGTATACACTCGATGAACGTTAAAAACACAGTACATGCGTATAAGTACTTTGACTGTTGCAGAGTTGTTAATCTTAAAACTTATATAGGATATTTTTCACTTCGATAATTGTTAATTTCGTGTTAATGTAGTGATTGATACCTTTAGATCATGACTATTAATGGTTACAGTACGAAGTTTGTTTTTTTTAAATTAGTCTATGGCTGTGCCGACTTTCGAAGGCAGAGTTATAAGACGAGCATTTGTTTTGATGATCTCTAGTTTGTTATAGACGTTATTATACGATTAAATTTCAAATGTGAATGGTGACACCATTAGAATGAATGAATTGATTTGACCGTTGTGCGCAGGTTCGTCGAACTCCGCGGAGTCGTTCCAGGGCGGCGGCGCGGCGGCGGGCGGCGCGGCCATGGACGGCTACCCCGCGCAGTACGCGCCCTACCCGCCGCAACCCGCGCAGCCCGCGCAGCCGCAAGGTAACACACCCACGCACCCACACTACCGTCACATCTTCACATCACAACACTGACACGAGAGTTACGAAAAGTATATTACAACATTACTCTACCATGTATGTCATCATATCTCCACACACAACACACCTTCACATGACGTAGGATGAAACCGAACCTGTCACTTTTTCTTGCTTACGAATCTAACGGTGACGTCACTTAAGGATTTGCTCAAAAACTTTTCTATTGAGTTTCAGATCCATTAAAAAATCCATAACCACTACTCTAGTACCCTTTAATGCTTTGCATGCGATACAAACCCAACAGTATGCAGAACACAGTATTCTACATCTGTCTTCTTGAAACGGGTACGCTCAAAGTATAAATTATTATTTATTTGGCCAATGTTCTGTATTAAAATTAAAATATATCTAATATATAGCTTTTAAGACATTAAAAAGGTACGATCCGGAGCAATATTACCTATGTTGCTACTATTTGCTATACATAACACCATGCAAGTCCAATCAAATCTACTCTATAACAACTATACAAGTACACAGTACACACTACATGCTGCATGCGACACGTTTCTACTGTAGCTACTCGTCCGTGGAGTAGATTGTACACCTATACTATTTATGTACTTACATTTCTAACGTTCATGGACCGTTTAGTTCAATTAAAATATTTTAAACAATCCCTATATTTTTTTTTATCTAAGTCTCCTGTTTGTATGTATTCAACTTTTCAATGCAACCTATTGTATAAAAATCATGAAACATAAATATAAACTTTTTAATACCTTCCATAGTATGAGAATTTTTACTGGTATATATGACATGACCCTATAGGTCAGATTTTCGTATTCAAAAACTTTCACACAAATATTTCTCTTCTTGTGTGTAGTTCCTAGAGAAGCTAGCAAACTTGATGTCATAAACATGAACACTTTTCAATGAAGCTCTGTTTCGGTGTCCAGTCTCGTGCAAACAAACATAATATATTAATAAACAATTCAAAACAAATAAATTAATAAGAGTAAAGGAAGTGTGTTACTGTAAATGAGATCAATCGCTTTACTAATAGCATAGCCGAATAGCTATAGTATCGAAACATAGCGGCACCCTGTAAGATATCGCACTGGCGCGTTACCCAACGCTGTATATGAGCTGTACACAGGTCCATAGACCTATCCACCTATCTAGCCGGGCATCGTGTGCTCTACGCAACACGACGAAACATAAACGACGCTTGTTCTGTTTATTTGTGCAGTCCGATTAATCCTGTGGTTGTAACACTTGTGTGAATACATCTCAGCTAACCAGTCATCTATGTGGCTAAATAATGCTTATCACTAACCCTAACCAGATTAGCACTGCAGTTATGTAACAATCACCATTGGCTCCATCCAGGTCTATATTATGTTTTTTAATTTGAAATTTATTGAGATTGAATTTAGATATTTTTTTTAAATTATCATTTGGTTCAATTATGTAGTCATTCGATGGTGATTATTACATAACAAAAGCCTGTACAGAATTCGATTGACACTGTCTTTTTGTCTTTTAACCAGTCTAGAAAATTCTAACTGAATGTTTTACAAAATTATAACACTGGCACTGCTCGAATCGTCCATCACCCGGACTGCTTACCCTAACCATTAAACTATAATTCGTAGGGCACCGTCAGTTGAAATAGGAGTTAGTCTTAGATCCTAGGAACGGTATCGTTGGAAGAACCTATCAGTGGAATAGGATTTGCGCCAGGGGTCAGGTCTGGTGGAAAATTTGAGACAGGTGAAGATTAATGGCGGTTTTTGAGTAAGTTTAAATATGGCTGAACGTTGAGAGTTCCAGTGATGGGAGTTTTGTGTATTGCCAGTATAAAATCAGTATCGGATTATTCGCTTCGGGATACAGCGATGCCAGTTCAATTGGAACAGTTTGACGTATGACAGTTGTCAGTAGTGTTAGTGGTGGCTAGAGTGGCGGGTGGTATACAATGGTGTGGTTGTAGGCGGCGGTCCGGGCGCCGACAACTTAGCCGCCTCCAACCCGTTCGACGAGCCGCCCGGCCCACGGAGACCGCAAGGTACTGAACCATCACCGCACGCTTCCGACCTTCCGACCACCCCGACACATGCTCGCTAGGGGCGCTTGGCCGCTTGGGGCATGGTTGTAGCGTCACCGTACCAACGGACTTCAAATTTTTATTGTTGTTTGGGGATAACCGTAACGCGTTATTCACTTTGGGGTACAAGAATACGGTTAGGTTACGAGGAATATAAGGTTTCCTAATTAATTAAAACAACACTTTATTTTGATATAATAGCATGGCAGATGTATGTTGTTTCAAGGTAGAAACTTCCTTCAGTGCCACTCCTAATTTAAAACTTTGACAAACTTGTACGTGTTTGTGATTTTCTTGAAAACTTAGTCTTTTGCTAGTGGGAATAACAAAAAGTATAGGCAACAAAATATATTATATTATGTTACGCCAAAAAACCCGCTGCCGAACGGTTGTCTCATATTATGAATTGATCAAAATTTGTTTTTAAAGAGTGTGTCTAACAAACTTAACTTGATTGTATATTAACGGAGCGTAAAGTATTAACGCTGCACAATGTTTTCATAAAAGAACTGCATGAATGGGGAATTTTGTAATTATAATTTGCATTCCATTTTTCTGTTACCACAATTCATTACTTTTAGTATGTGATGTTACTTTACTCCTATGTATATATTTTTTAACTGTAAATACTATAAAGTTTTTTTTTATTACCTGTGTGTAAATAATTTGCATGTAGATTATTTGATTCTATGATTGTTGTCTTGTCTTTAAAATTGTTTAGAATATACCTTTTGCATTAGGTATTTAAGGACTGTTTCACATGGAATAGTTTTAAAATAATAAAGCATGACATAGCTCAACCTAGCAAAACAGCATGCCTAATTATTTTGAATTAGTTTTTTGTTCAGTTTAATTTCGTCAGTAATTTTTAGTTATGACATGATTTTTTTTTATTTTCAGGTTACCAACAAAATTACGGCTACGAATATGGTACCCCATACCCGTCCAATAGGCCTGTCTATCCACCTTATGGTCCCGAAGGTGACAGGTGAGTGACTATTTATCTTCAAGTATTATTATTTCAATGTAACAAATTTATTATAATCAAAATTCAAAATATATTGCTAACCCACGATCTTGATAAATAAAGCTCTTTGGGTGACGTGGATGCCAAGCTATTTTAGTCGATCATCTTGGTCCTACATCCACATAAAACTTTCGATAGAACATAGACCGGTTGTTTTGGTTGGCAGTGACCACTTCATTTCATGTGGACCTATGTTCGTTTGTAATAAATGAGAGTTTGTCACTTGTTCGGAGTGAATGTGAAAACAAAATATTCGTTGGTTATATGACAATTGTATAATGCATTGTATTGTATTGTGTTGTGTTCAGGGGGTACGCATCGGGCGGCGAGTACCGCTACGGGTACGGCGGCGGGTACCGCGCGGGCGCACCCGCCCCGGCCGGCACCCCGCCGCCCGCGCAGCCCTATCCCGAGTACTACCGCGCGCCGCACCCGCACCACCCGCCGCACCCGCACCCGCCGCACTCGCCGCAGCAGCCGCACCAGCCCCACCAGCCGCACCAGCCGCCGCCGCACCCGCCGCCACCGCACCCGCCGCCGCCCCACCAGCCCCACCAGCCGCCGCACCAGCCACATCCCGCGCACGAGGTACGTATCTATACAACATAAATGCCGTACTTCTAGTGTTATCATCCAGTTGACAACTATTTCACGACATAAACCGAAGTTGTTGGAATTATTTTTTAAAATTATCTTATTTTAACATCGATAGCAATGTTGGTTGTCTTCATAGAAGTTGTTCTTTAATCTCTGAATGTTAATGTTTGTGTACGTATTTGAATTTAATTAAATATTTTTGAACGCATGTACGTATTTGAATATCAATGCATCTCTCTCAACATATTTTAAATATAAATAGTACTTCAATAACAGTCTAATAAAATAAATATATTTGAAATGCTTATGTCCTCGAACTGTTGAAAAAATATTTGCATGGTGCTGTATTTTATATATTATTATCATGGAGAAATAATTAATTAGAAGTAATTTGTTTAGTAAAAGTTTGATAAAAATATTTCATATTATTATAAATGTTTCTGTAGTCTATAATTACGGTATTTCTAAATGTTTATATGGGCATTGTCTGCTTGAAAATACTATACATTTATGGTTTCGCATGTTAGCATGAAAGGATTATAAAATTATTATTGTGGTATGAGTAATATTATGCAGTGTTGTACTTTATGCCTTGCACCACATTGCTGTGAAATTTGCGTTGTCTGTTTGTTCGATTTGAATGAATATAATGTTGATATATATGAAATATTACAAGAAAAAACATAGATGGTTATGAAATTCCAACGCTTATTTCTATCAAAATTCCATAAAATTAAACAGAAATATTTCTATACAATAATGTATGGATAGTAAAATAATCAATATTAATTCTAACGTCACAGGACAACGTTGTAAAAAAGTTCTGACCTGACACTAACGTTAGAATGGCTAAAGTATGCGCACAGTAGTGTGTGTACACTATTTGTCAAGGAGTATTTGTCAACATCACAATGGTATTATAATTTATAGTAGTAGTTGCGCTATTCAGTGCGACTATCGAAAAGGCAGATTTTTCTAGTTTTAGTTCTTGATGAAGATATCTACGAGCGATTTTAGAGTCTCAAGTGGGCCAATGACTACATATTTTATGTGCAATTTACTATAATATTATGGAGCTATACTCTTTATTAAAAATGCTCTTAGCTTTTCAGATTGTAATTGTAGCGGTATAAAGCTAGTCTAAAAGTCATTGGAACATTTGAGTTCGTCTGGAATCGGTCGCGTCGGTGTCTGTGGGCGTGTCCGTGTCCGGCGTGCGGGTGTGGGTACTGTACGTACGGGTGTGTGTTGTCAGGCGGCGGGGCTCATGGGCTCGCAGCTGGCCCGGCAGCTGGTGGCGCCGCTGCCGCCGTCGCCGCGGCCCTACGTACGGACGCCCCGTTTGTACCACGCACTCAACACCGCTTCCCATCGATTGGCCGCCCGGGCTCTCAGCTCTCAACTTTCAACTCTCATGCGCTCGCACGGAACATAACCGACCCACGCATATGTTCGCACCGTTCTTGCATACAATCGTATCCAAATTTTTACAAAAAGTAAACAATCAAATATCTTTCCAGTAGGGTGTGGTTGCCAGTAGCCTGACTTGACTATCGTAGTCTTCAGGATTAGCAATGCATCTGTAGTCCATCTGGATAATATGACTGTCTTATAACTATATGAATATTTATTATACCAGTAATTAGTTGACTAATATAAAAATATCAGACGGTACTTTACAAGTTATATTGTTATGGTCAAAATTTATTCCAGTATCAACGGAAAACTTCATTCACATTAACTCCTTGTTTAATACAAAGTTTTGATATTGTAACATTTTTGTATGAAACGGTAAAAAGTAAATAAACAATATACCGTTATTATACCGAATATATAATGATTTCTGTCCACTTTATTCCACATTCTGAAAAAGAAATTTATTTATTTGGGTACAATTTAATGCAAAAACCATATCTCATTTGATTTGAGTTATTCATAAGTATGATTTATCAAATCAAATGATCGAACGAAGAGGGTCAAATCCATCCGCGGTTTTGGCTTCATTTAATTTATTCGAATAATACCACTTGCTTAACGAAATCTCAAGCTATCACTGTTAATTTACTTCAATTTTTGGTTTTTACTAAATTTTTTGGCTTGCGGTGTGATTAATTGGCTTTAAAATTCACGATCGTCAATCATGAGATTCGACGACATCTCGAACCAAAACTCGTCTATCCGCTGTTTCAAAATTTAACAATTTTAATAAAACATGGAAGTCAAGGTTTCGAGTGTGTGGTGGTGGCTTTACATGATACTATTGTCGGTCACTGAATCATTTGCATGCTTTCACAGATATCATGTAAGCTAGATGTAAGCGTAACAGAGTCGTAGCTATGTTTAATGTTGCGTTAAACTGTTTTATTTAATTCTCGATGCACAAACAACAATCATTGTTACGATTCTGTCGGCTGATGTTTTGTTATTATTATTTCTTAATTTTTTGTGCACATTTACGGTAGCGGCCATTTTGTAAATAATAAATAATCAGCTGTTTGAAAATCAGTTCAAAAGTTGTGAAAATTGGTAAAAAGAGTAAAGAACAAAAGAGTAAAATAGTACCATGTTGCTGCATTCATTACGTTGACTGATTTTCATACATAGTAAAGATAGATACAAAGTGTTATTATAAATTTATTGATGTGTAATCGATAACGTGTTGTATGTATCTAATAATGGTTCACATGGACGACTGATTTTCCCAACTTTTTATATATTTGTGTTTCCTTTCAATATGATTGAAAATCATTCGGTACCATAAACTTGAAATTTCATCGAATTATAAAGGAGTGAATTACATTCGATATTCTCTTCTCTCTTCTGTTGAGAGAATAATTACTGGTCGAAGTGTAAGTTTTAAATAAGTATTTAGTGATTGTAAAAATTTTTAAATCAAAAGTGAATGGGCTCTGCTCATCTCAAACAAGGATGTTAAACGTTTTCAGTGGAGAATGTAAACTGTCACTACGGCTAATGGTGGAGGATAATGTTTGTTGTATCGGATGCGTAACGTGGTGTGTTATGATGTACAGTACGGCGGCGGCAAGGGAGGCACGGGCGCGGCGGTCGGCGCGGGCGGCGTGGCGGCGGCGGGCGCCCCGCGGCGACACCCGGACTTCGCGAAGGGGGAGGGGTACGCGGGGAGTGCCCCGGGCGGCGCGGCAGCTCGGTTCGGGCCGCCGGCG
>DWQK01002323.1:0-13389 GCA_018231225.1 Noctuana stator | reverse complement strand
CATGCAGCAAATGTTGTCAAGTGCTCGTGTCTCGGGTGGTGAGGTGCGGATGGTGAATATTTATTAAAGTCTACTATCACAATCCACGTCACTTTACAGTTCCGTGCTTCTAAGGGCATGTTAAACCGTCGGTCCCGGTTATTATCGACTGATAACAGTCGTTATACCTGGTCGGAGGCCCTTTGGTCGGTTTGACAACATCCGATCCGGATTGGCATCTCCGCATTGGAGCAGCGTGACGGAGTTTGCTCCAGGCCTTCCTCGGTTATGGGGAGAGACCCGTGCCTGGCAGTGGGACATAAAAAGGGTTAAAGGCACAGTCCACAGATTAGCAGCGCATCCAAGAACGACCTCAGATAAGACGTGTGTTCTGTCTTATGTACTGTCCGACATAAACTAAACTGTAGTTTTTATTTTAAAAGCAAAGAAGTACTTTACTTTTTAATAACGCTAACGGAGACTTAAAATCTTCCGCTACTACTCTTCCAGCGCTTCATTTATTTTAAATTTTTTTAACATCAGAAAAGTCTTGCTATGCTTTCCGTTTAAGAATATTGAACTTTTAAAACTTCGAATAGAAGTTAAAAACTTCAATTTCCTTGAAATCATTATATAATTCAAAAGCAAATCCATATACAGCCTATATTTTGAGCTGCATTGCAAACTTGAAAGCCTTTTGAATTACTTGCAGCTGTATCCATTCCTCTTTCATTCCTATAAGCTTTTGGCGCAGAATTCCACTGCAAAAACTCATTTTGCTGCACCTAATATTCATGCTTAGAATTTTCAGGCTTTAATAAATATTTCGCTGGATTAAATTGGCGAGAATGTTGCATGCTACATATACAGTTTAAAAGAGATTAATAAAAAATTAAAACAGACTATTTATTTAATAAATTAAAAGAGCCCATAGCTCCGCTGGTAGTGTCAATAACAAGCGATCTTACAAGTTAAGCAATATCTGTCGCAACTACTAAAAGTATCTAATCACTTATTGACTCAAAGGTTACAAACTCACACTCAATATTTCTTTAAATCTGTATATATAGGTACAAGATGAACGTTAAAACATGTCACCCTTTTAACGGAATAAAATCTCGGCACTCGTTTAAAATCCAGTGTATAGATCACAAATTATTGCCTATGTACCACGTGTATGGTAAGAAAAAATCTTTTTCTTTATTGTTTGACTTCAAAATACATTATGCTAACTCATTTATTATTTACGGATTACTTGTATTTTCATTATTACGTTGGTACCTGTAGATTTTGGCTCAGCATACTGTAAGTCCACGGCAAAACTGAGGAAGTTCCACCAGGTTACATTTTTTATTAATGCGGCTACTCTGAGGCTTGTTCAAGACGATTTACTGGCGAGAACCTTACAAAAAGCTTAATACACCTGTTCACTTCATTTAGCAGGGGAAATACTTTTAAAAATTAGAAATGTTACGTTTAAAACATAGACAGTTTACAAAAAAGGTATCTTTGCGATCCGATACCGTTGATAGGTTTTGAATATTAATGAAGCTTTGTTATCTATACCATATTTTTTGCACAATGCCTGAAATATTGTTTTTATTAAATAACTAAAAAAGAAAGAGAAAAGTCTAATTATTTTTAGTTTTAACAAAGTATAACAGTTTTTTTATCGTCTGAAGGGATCGCCTCATTTTAATTTCTAAACTCAATTCTATGTTGATCGTTATTGAGTACTGTATGTTATTCTCAAAGTTATTATTCTCATTTTAATTTTAATGTTTGTACAAATATCTTAGGTTATACGTAACTTCTCAGTAAAACATTAAAGTAGAAATACCAAGACCTTCCTGTCCACACTATTTAATTTGATATCAAAAATTATTACCTACATTCAAACGGACGGCGCCAAGATGATTTCGATTAATCTCATTGGTATAATCTCAAAAATATCGAATGACAAAGAATGGTCTGTTTATTACGAAATAACGACCCGTAGGCTGCTGTTGGAAAGGCACCCGAAAATAAAACGATCGCTGACCATACGTATAAAATGACACAAAAAATTGAGATTAGAATCATCGGGTATTTATGTGAAGGAAACGAGGTATAACGTTTAAAGGTTAACGATTCCTATCAATTAAGGTTATGTGTTTTTTTTGGATGTCGACAGGTTAGAACCCCCGGTGGGCAAGGATTTCGCACCTGTCTTTTTCGGCTCTTATTTTACTAGAGCGATGTCGTGAGGAGATTGCAGGTGCAATGTTGTCCTTTTGGATAGGTTGACCACGATATTGATGTTTTTATGGACAGATGCACATACATGGTAAATATTTAATGTATAGATTAATAAACTTTAAAAAATTTGATAGTGAAATGTTACAATGAAATCTGTGATCATAAAATAATAATTCATTAAAATAGTTTCGTACAAAATAGATTTTATCATACACATTATCTCTTGTCACACATTTGTTCAGTTTTAAACATTCTATTTACTATAGTATAGAAGTAGTATTACCTATATAGATCATAAAAAATAAGATATAAACTGACCCTTGGGGCGGATATAGACTTCTTTAGATTCCCGATCTAAAGGTTATGTTATTAATGTGTCTTGACTCTTTACCGTCGAGTAGACACCCTAGTGGGCCAATAGATACCTACACAAAAGGAGCCTTAATGTTTGAGATATGATAATTTTAATAGAAAGTGCCAGTATCCTACTGAGATAGGGCGGAACAAATAGTTTCCAGATATTACGACGCCGAAAAACAATCCATTCAATAACACCTGATATTGAGAATACTAAAATATGTGATATCTAAAGGATATTTACAATGATGATATTTGACGACCCGTATGGTGTAGTGGTTACAATGCCGGTCCACTGTTCGAAGGGTCCTGGTTTCGATACCCGGCGATCAGAAATTTAAATGATATATTTATATTTCTGTTCTCAATCTGGGTGTTTGCACGAAACAGGGAATCCTAGTGTGGGGCTGTGAGTGTGAAGCGTTACTTATTTAATGTGTCGCTCAGAATCTTTGAAGATTTGATTGAAAGATTTGCTTAAATAAAGTATACAATTAGAACTTAATTTACTAAAAATAGATACATTTATTCTAACTACTAGGCACTGAAATTAATAAGCGACATTGCTCTGGAAGTAATTGAAGCGAAGTAACGCTTCAATAATAGTTTCTTAGTGAATTGGATCCAGATTATCTTAATTTAAGTAAGCACTTCGGTTTAATGAACAGACACTAAACAAGAGGCTGCGACATTACATTTTCGTTTAAGATAATTGAGTTTGTATAGCGAAACCGAATTTACCTAGTAGAGGTGGAATAAGCGAACAATATAGGTACAGCGCTATAGATCAATAATCAACTACATAGTTTAGGTATGAACAATTACTACATTACCAAAATCCTAATTTTTGTTCTCCAAAAAGTAAAAATAACACAAGAATAAGTACATAGATCTATAGGTCGTACATTTTATTGGAAAGTTCCTTATTACGTTTTAGTCACTCAACACATTTCAAAGGCTCTTTATTTTAATTCTTGCTGCCTATAAAGATATTTAGGTGCTAAAGATTAAAAGTTACATGTAATAAAAGAATTCTGCCTGCATGCTTTAGAGGAATTCCACGAAATTCGGAACTGCAGTTATACAACGGGAATGCTATTCACAACACGGAACCCCGAAATGCGCAAGTCAATTTCTTGCTGAAACTACCCCGCCATACTATTATTAAGTGCTATATTATTCATGAGAGCCTTTGGGCGTTACTCGTAGAACAAAAAGAAGAGCTATAGAAACATTACGAAGGATCGCATTACGAGTATTTCAATATTGTTTTTGTTTTATTGCTTTTCTTAGAATTTATATCTTTTTAACCATGTGTAACTTGAAATGTTATAGAGAAATAAAAATACATGTTATTATCAGCTGGTAAGACTGTCGCTCCCGTAAGCCGTTCCCTTTTTGTCTGAATTTATGTCTAAATGACTTTACATGAAAATCCTTCTCCAGAATTCATTTAGTATTCGGTAAATTGGACCTTTAGTTCTAACTAATGTAGACATACTAATGTAATTCTGGACTTCTTTAGCTCGGGACCTGAATACATCTCCGGTATCCTCTGTGTGGGCGCATATCGTCAAATACAAGAGATTCGACTAAGTCTTCTGTTGTTGTTGTTCTTCTTCCTCTTCCTCACCACACACAGCCTTCACACGATATCTCTAGTCCTTTGATTGTGCTGAAGGAACTCAAAGACAGAGTTTTAGTGTGGTTAGAATTCCATATAACCCGATGTCACTCGCAAGATGTTCAAATGTTTAAAAAATAAAAGCAATAGGTACTATTATAGCATAATAATGTAGGGACAGAAGCCAATACCTTGCATATTGTATTAGAGATAATGTGTTTTATATCTAAATTTTGATTTTGAGTTATTATAATATTATGAATATTTCACATAGTTTCACTATTATTAATATAATTTCGTTTCTCAACAAATATTCACGAGATTAACCAAAGATTTCTAATATCAAGCGGCCGCGAGCATCGCATAACTTCGCAAAGAACGCAAGATATTGGAAAACCCTTACATTTTTCTCTAAGAACCTTCAACAAGGGTTAGACTTCATTGAACGAGATTGTTTACTCTTCACATATAGAACGATAAAGGTTCATTTATTTTTTATGTACCCATTAAACTTTACTTTTAACGGTTTCTGGGCTAAAATCTCTTAATTAATGTTTCAGGATTTCTAAAGAGGCGAGAGTTTTAATAAAGACTAAAAGCTATGCCACGAAAGTTTTGTAATTGGTTCGTATCTACAGTAATGACTACCAAGTATCGCAACTTTCGGATACTAGTGTAAATTTAATAGTATAATAGTACCTATAATATAACAGTATACACATACATAGGTACCTATGAATTTTTAAACATACCTATTTGTTTGTTAGTCTTAATGGGGACACTTGACTTGGCTAGTTGGTCTTGGAGTATTTGTATTTATATTATTTGTGTATTATTTGACGAATACATTATTAAGCGCGTTTGGTATAGGCCTTTTTTGTCATATAGTCAGGCCAATACTTTGTTATAATTATACTATCCATACATGGTCATTGTTTGCCGAATATGCCAAATACAAAAATACCCTCGTAAAGTGCCTGTAAAGGACAAGGGGTTGGTTTCAACGAAAACAACAATATAAAAAAAGATAAAATTGTAATAAAAGCAAAAATACGTCAAAAACAAAACATATGATAGCAAAACCCTAGACTGATTGTGTCAACATCCTTTTTTTCTTAATGTAAACCTTTTTGTCGCCAACAGTGCCACCATAAAAAATTAATTATCTTGCATGAATATCTTGCAGTTACGAGTATATTAAGATTTTATAATTTATTTATCTAACTCAATTTTTTCGAAGGCAATAAAAGGTTAACAATTGACACTTCTAAACTAAATTAAGGGCCGACTATTGCGAGTATATTTCCTGAGAAGGTATTTTGTTTAGCGACATTATTCTTTTAATGACTCCATTGCAGGGCTCCAGGGCACAGTTTAAAAGGGAAACATTCGTATTGCTGCAATGGGACGTATTAAATTTTGTGAAGCGGCGAAGTTCGCGCGCCGACATCAGTAGGTACGGCACTTCGGACTTCTTTAACATTAATTTGTTGAATTATAAAATAAACAACAGCAGTAAATATTCCTTTATGTTCCTTCATAACCATTTATTCTTTGTAATAATGTAAAGATAACAAATGATTTAAGTAGTCTGTTACGATCATTAGATAGTCGCAATGAACGGGGCCACGACATGGCCCACCGTTCGGCACGTGTCTCTACCCACAAGTCCACTCCTACTCCAGAGTGGAAGTACGAAATAGCGGCCAACCCATGTCGGATGCTGTCTAACCGCTTAAAGACCTCCGACCAGGTTTAATGATTGAAGTAATCAAATAAGAAGAATTAAGCTTTTCATATATAATAGTAGCCTAGTACCTATTTTAGACGATCATAATATAAAAAACAAATAGGGATAAGACCAAACTAGAACACTCCTTTACACAAAAAATAGGCACTATTCTCTTGAGCATATTAAAAGTTTTTCCTGAGCACATCTGTATTTGATTTCCTTTTGGTTGTTCCTGTTTCGAATATAATAATTTTGAAAATCAAGTATTCAAGTCAGATTCTTTTTATATTTTTTAGGTTTATTTTTATAAACATTTACAACACCAGAGAGCGTGCACTTTTTTTGCTAATCTTTTAGGACTCTTTCAACACCCTTCTTGAAGTATCCGATGGCATGTAAAGTACAATAAAAATATCTCAAAGGAAAGCTAGTTCCACGCTAACAAGAATGAACCATTCTTTTCATCTCTGCTCTTACCATTAGGACCATACTGTTCTTTATACAGCGTTTTACATAAAATCTGTCCATTATGTTGTAGTTTCTATTTAATCTGATGTATTAATCGTTTCGCAGTAACTCTCATTCTCAGTAGTGGCTGTGTGAAGATAGACTTCCTGTTTAGAATAACTTTAGTATAGTATTTATAGCTAGTTACGTGGTCAGTTTGCCCCAAATCCGACCTGTGTTTCTGACAAAGCCATGTCGCGCTCGGCAGCTGCAGAACGTTAAAATTAGCGCATAAATCCTAAAGAGGATTTGGGCCACGCTTTACCAGATTATATCTGATTTTGAATTTGGATTTCTCTTTAACGGTTTTTTTCTCACCATAGAATAAGGAGAACAGCTTTTATTCCTGTTACACAAATGAGGGGGGTGAAACCTTCGAAAAGCGAGTGATACCGGGTTATATGGGATTTTTACCTTACCAAAACTAACTCAGTGGGCTGCCTCAGAGAATTGGAGGGAGAGAGAACTCCGGGATCTGAAATATAAAGAACTAGGTTTTCGTAAGCGTATGACATGGGAGGGTTTATTTACGTTTGCGTTGTATGTACTTACTATAGATATAATTAATTTTTACTAATTCTTAAGTTCCAAGTAAATAACCCTACTTTAAGTCAGCTTAATACATCTGTTTACTCACTATCTTACTTTATGCTTCGCAGACTTATCGAAGACACAAGTTTTAATGAACTGTCATACGCTGTAGACCTTGGGATTAAGCCGAACTTTAGGCAGCGTATTAGCTTAATCCAAAGTCTAGAAACATTGTGAAATGTGTTTGTGAGACAAATTTAACCTTTTAAAGACAAAATTTGTATAAATGTTGATGGTATTATAGCAAAGGGTATAACTATGTTCCCTATCAAAACATTAAACGATATATTTCGTTGTAGTTTTAATGATTATGAGCAAAAATTTGTGTCGCACAGCACAGTCGACTTTAGTTTTTTAGTTTCATAGTGTTTTCAGTAATAAATAAAACTAATGCTTCGCCGAAAAGAGTGATTCAAGGAGCAGCATATTTACGAGTAGTTGTAACCGAAATTGTGTTTTGGTTTTATTGAACTTTTTTATATCCCTATTAGCATCGGTGTATTGCAAAATATCAACCGAAAACTTCCATTCCCGCTCGTTAGCAATCGTTTTTTATGTTCTATGGCGCAAGTTAAAATAAATCGTTGATCCAATATGTTAGTGTATAAAAAAGTTTTTCGGCTTGTGAATGTTGCTTTGTGTATCCATGAACTTTGTTTTTTTTAAAAGCTTAGTGACAAGTGCTATTTTGTTAAAATGCAGTTCGGTTTGGTCAGTTAATCAAAGTCAAAATATGCAAAGCATTCATAAAAGACGTTTAACGTAAACTAACCATAAGTAAAAGTAAGTTACCTACAGTTTTCTTTCCTTAACGTCGTACCAACTAATCACACATTTAACTTTACTAGCCTACTAGCGCTAGCTAGCTCATAACAAGCCGTGAAGCAAGTCTTCTCACAGAATAAATACATAATAGTAGCCACTACGTTAGCAGGTACTACTAAAGTAGTCTTGTTCTTGTTTTTGGTTGAGGAGGTTTAGACGCTTAATAGCCTTTAGCTGCGAACATATCATACGTACAACCTCAAACAGAGCATCTACTATTTGAGGTTGGACGCAAATGTTCCTATAGGAGTATTACAAAGAATAAGGCTATTTCGCTTACGTCAACATGTTCTCGTCACTATATAACGCTCAAATGATAGGTACGGCCGATGTGATTGAAACGAAAATTATTTTGAATGGTTAAAACTTTTTAAACAATTAATTGACAAAAAATGTTTCACTGCCGGCATGTTGAAAACGATTCATGAATAACGGGTCTAGCATGTATATCTACGTTTCATATTGACAAGCGATGAATGTGTCTCTGAATTTTAAATTATTTTAGTCAATAGGTATGGGGTACTTATATGTATACAATTAAGGAGATTCCTTTAAGGTAATGCTTAAGTCAACTTTAAAAGAAAGTTTATTTGACAGCCCTTGCCCTAGAACAGATAGTAGGTATAAAAAGAATAGATAAAGTAAATGCTTACAAACCACAAAACATAAAATGGTTTCTTAAACTAAACTGTCCTATTCTGAATCAGCAACTGTCAATATCAATTAATTCCAGCCACGATAAAAACGGATTATATTATATTGATAGCAATTACGTTAAGCGATATGACCAATTTATCAAAGACCGAAAAACAGTTTATGAATATTAATAAGAAGTTAATTAATTGACAGTGCATGCCCGTTTAAACAGGTTGTAAATAATGTAGAGTATAGAGCGAATTAGTAATTATTTATTTTTAATGGATTGACCATACAATTATTTATGGAATGAGATATTATGAGCATTTCAATAAAATTAACTTAAATATTCTGTATTGATGTAATATAGAAGTGAAAATTCATAGTCAAAATTTTTTAAGCGTCATGAAGAGATCTCAGGAATAGTTTTCTAATGCCTCAAGACGTCATAAGAAATTCTGTAGGCAAAATAATTTATTCGTAAATACACGACTCAGGACCCACCCTGAAGCAAGTATTTATGTTTCGTCGTTGGGATTTGCGAATTCCGAAGACTTTATTTAAGCCGATCATCTTCAACCTGGGTATCCATGAGCTGCAGTGGCTAAAAATCAGGTGGCTTGCATGCACGTTTGCTACGTTACGTTAAAAAATCCAATTTTTTGTATCCGGACTTCCGAGCCCAGTAAAACACTTAGTTAAACCAACATAAACTGTCGCACCTTTACATCCTTTTAGTCAAATTTCCGTTAATTATAATGTAAGTTAATACGAAACAGTGGTTTCGTGTCGGATATCGTACGCTCTGTTTACTTTTTTTGGCAATGGGCGGGACTAAAGGGTAATTTAAATTAAGTGTTCGGTGTTAATGACGTTAGGGAAAATTTAACTTAAGTCATTAAATTTTAATATAAGCATGATTTTGTTGCTGCTCGACTATGCTACTTTACTTTCTATAAAATAAAAGAATGATACAATTTGATTTAGTAGCACTTCAAATTTCAGTTGAATTTTTTTGGGACGCAGACTCCAAAATAAGTTCATGAAGTCCTTATCAAATTTTAAGTTAGTTTTAATTATTTTTTACAATAATGTGGGTTGAATTCATTACAACTAGAACAATTGAATCGACTTTTCTTGAATTTTTCGTACAACCTATTGTAAGAACATATTGTTATTTATGTTTACATCAAAGACAATTTACTAGCTCCCCGCTAAACAATTTATTAAGTTAACAGATTGAATAAAGAGTACAATGTCATTGGAATTCAATGCGAAAGTCGTTTGTGTCACCAAAAGAACATTAATTAATTAATTAGGATCTCGCTCAAACAAGAAATAACAAATACGGAACAATACCCGCTGCTTTGCTCGTTATCAATCGTGTTACATTCTGTTATTTTGTCGGCGTTTCACACAAATTAGGTTATGTTTCGTCAGATTAAGTTTCTGTTTTTGTCAGGCTTCTAAACTTTGTCTAATTCAATATAAAGCGTCCTTCAAAAGGATCAAGGAGGCTTACTATGAAAAGGTTTTAAAATTAATTAGCTTCAGATCCTGTGTAGCAGTTCGCGGCTCAATTAGGGAAATGAGTTCTGCAATTTATGTTCGGCAAGCTCGGTAAATAAGATATTGCCTATCCATATAATAATATTGTAATAAATTACCATCCAATAGACAGGGTAAGGCGTCGTTTTAAATGTCTTACCTACTCCAAAAATATCTTGGGGATATTTATAAGGACGCCAATTTCGGTTAGAGAATCACGACGATAAGGCGGATCACTTCATTATTGGTCGAGATTTTATTTTGTAATACTTACTTTCTTCTAATTATGGTTTGAGAGGCTATCTTTAAAAATACTTATATTTTCTTTCAATCTTTATTTTTTATATAAAATGATTTTAATAGCGCCTAGAATTATTTTATAGGGCAGACGAACAACCGTTACAAAAATTGAGCTTCACTTACCTTGCACTAGGATTCCCAATATCGCGGATATTGTAGTTTCTTGTTAAGAAAATTACGCAAACTAATTTGCGGAATTTTCCAGACTAAGTGACAAAGTTGACGACGAGAGTATGGTGTAGTCGTTAACACGCCGGCCTGCCATTCGAAGGGTCTTTGGTTCAATTCCCGGTAGGACAGAATATGAATGATAAATCTATATTGAATATGAAGCGTTATTTTTTTTTAAATCTCAGACTGGAAATATGAATCCAAATTTATCCCAAAACCCTTTGATTGGTTGACTGGCATAGTAGCTTATGAGACTAATTAGACCACATATTAGGTACATCGGTATTAAAAAAAATCTTATTCAACTTTAACAGGATAATTCTATGTAAACACAAAGCAATATCATCACAAGGAAATTGCCCATAAAAGTAATATCTGTACGTACAATTTTTTCGTCTATCAGCAAAAGAAATAACAAGGTCAATTGAAGCTACAACGGGCATAATAAAAATATGTTTCGTTGCACGAAAAGGCCGACAAAGTAGAAAAGAAATGATGAACAAGTCAATTACACGTGATGTCTATCCCTCGGCATTCGGGATAATTGATTTACAGCCGCTGACGAGACTTTTTTCGATAACTAAGCGAAAAGAACAGTTAATTTAGTGATTAATACTTTGCCTTCATCAGCGCTTTCTGATTACGCGTTTTCTTATTTAACTTAGGTGGGAGTATGGAAATTGGTAATATTTGTTCGATCCAATAGATAGCGTTTTAAATTAGGTTGCTTGAAAAAATTTGTAAGTAGATATATATTATTTTGTGTCTTTATTGATAATGTTGAAACAAAAAAACTGAAAAGTTTTCCGAGAAAATAGTAGTTTCTGGAATAGGTAATATAATATTTTATTTTTATTATGTTGTAGTCTATTCCCGCGTGTACTTTACCTTACTTATACTACCTTTCGAATCGTGTCTAGAAAGGAATGTAAAAGAGGTGACTAACAAAATAATGGTGAAATTAGAAATATTGTCTCATTTTAATCTGAGAAATGAAATGTAAATTTAAACAGAAATAATGGTTACCATGAATACTGTAAAAAAATTATTTTCTTTTAATGTAAGAAAATGACTACAAATTTTCCGCCCAGCTGCTTTATTTAACGGGGTGTATGTCCAAAATGACTCGCCTAAATGGAACAGGGAATGCATAGAGTAGGCTATGTTTTAATTTATGTAAATAAAATATAACTGAATAGCTGACGTTGAATTACTGATCTATACGGTGTGAAGTAACTGCTACGTAACTCAGACTACCAGTATCATTATCATATTAGTAACAAAGCATACATAATATTGTGTTCATGTCGCAATAGAAGCCGTTTTATTTGCAACCAAACCGCTATTCCAAGGGCCTTATTATTTAGGATATTCCGTAAGAAGTCGATTCATTACAGCCAAACACACCCAATCTGTTAAAAAAGCAGAGGATTATCCTCTAACCAAATCCACTCCATACAACTCCCCAAGCAGTCGTTAAAGTTAACACAACAGCCGGTGATAAACGATTGACTCAATGACTCGAAAAAGCACCGCCCCAAAACGACCATCCCACTTCGACTAACGACGTCTATTATCTACTGACGAATATTGCTTCCAATTTATCTCATTTGCTGCAATTTTTGCTACAAGTTTTTGGTTCCAATTTGTAATTGAATTGAATATGAATAGAATAAAGGAGCCTACGCTAGATAAAAGAGTATTTACAAGCAATTCTATTGTAATCAGTGAATACAGCAGTACTATCACCAGTTTTTATATCGTTCTTTGTACCTACACAAAATATGTTATCGAAATTAACTAATTGACAGGATTTATGTATTAAGCGAATACTTTTTGTCTTGTGAAGCAATTTTTAAGTGAATTTTGCAACGACATAATTATAACCTACAAAAGGTAATTAGTGACAAAGTGGGATTCGTAAACCTAATTAATTATACATATACATTTTACCCCGACCATGCAGATGAAGTCGGGGGTCGCAGCTACTATAAAATAACAATACAACGGATTGAGCGAAAAACTTAGAAGGTAGGTATATCCTACCAAATGATCTAGCTGAAAGAGATAAAATCTCACTTAAGTCAAAGGACACTAATAAAAACAGAATAGTGTCAAAGAAATTGCCAAACTCGTCGAAAAGACATAAAGTTGGAAAGGAATGAAGAATGGAGATTACTTCCCAAGCGTGGAAATCAATCAATTACCTTAAAGTGACGGCAGCGACCTCGTCTATATCAATTGCGCGCCCTATCGCTAGTATTACACGGGTGTTGCGAAATAAATAAATCACAAGAGCTCCTACCGTTCATCAAAATTCAATCCGAGTTTATATTTATAGTTCTCGCCGGCCTTTTCGGACTTGAGAAATATATTTGTTTAGTAAACTATCGCCCAATAACGTAAGTGATGAGCAATAAATTCTTCAAGTCAAAATATCTCTGTAACTTCATTATAGTCTTTAAATTTGGGTAAAAAATCGTCACTAATAATATTATTATATTTGTGCGAATAAGTCACTTTGAACTCTGTTTTTCTCTTTGGCTTATTTGTTTAGTAACTATGTACCATCACTTCCCAGAAATCGCTTAAAGAAATGTGTTATTAAACGATATTCAATCTACAAGTTTTTGTTTCTCTCTTTTGAAATTGTCAAAGGGGGCCGCAGTGATTATGAAACAGTAATTAATGTGTATTTTCAGTTTTTGTGTCGACCACGTGTGACCGAGTCACAATGTGTGAAACATTTCGCACGCACTGGAGTGTGGCCTTTGTCGGCTTGCCTGGGTTGGGTGGCATAGATTATGGAGATGTAGAAATGTTGCTGCTTATTGTTTTTGATGACCCGTGTGGTGTAGTGGTTACCATGTTGGTCCGCAAT
>DWQK01002322.1:0-13389 GCA_018231225.1 Noctuana stator | reverse complement strand
CAACGTAACGCTTGATAGCCTATAGCCTTCCTCGACGTATGGTCTATCTTACACTAAAATAATTTTTCAAATCGGTCCAGTAGTTCCTGAGATTACCGCGTTCAAACAAACAAACTCTTCAGCTTTATATTATTAGAATACTCGTACATCACTCGAAACCCTAAATACTGATTTTGGAAATACTCGTAAAGTAACGAAGCCATGACCGAACAATTTCGTACATCACTCTTGCGGCCGATAAGTTTTTGTCGATGAGTTTTTTCGATAAATGAATTTCATTGTGATGTGAATCGGTTAATTTCCGTTTGACGTGGCACCGTAACGGTTTAATGTATAACAATAACAAAGATTTGCGTCTCTTGTTAACCTTTAACAGGCTGTTTGTTGCGATTTGACAAAAATTATATACTTTATCTACGCCACGCCACATATTCAATAATATACGAGTAAATCACGTTACGAAAGCAGCTGAATTCAAAATTGTCGCACACATACTTAATGTAAATTTACAAGTTTAAGACTTACGTGGTGTTCTCATTGATGCGATTGACAGAACTGGACCAACGGGAAGCACCAGCTCTCAAATAAAAAAGAATCATCAAAATCCGTTCATCCAGTCCAAAGTAATGAGGTAACAAACATAAATAAAATATAGTCAAATTGAGAACCTTCCTTTTTTGATTTCGAAAATAGTAACTGTGGGAGCTTGACGTTTCCGTTTACGTTTACTACACCATACGTGTCAATATAATTCTCTGTGTAGCTTCCCACTACAGTAAAGACTTGCTCTAGATGCGGTCAATTCTCACGAATAAATTTCTTATTACAGGGTATTAGCGCGGAGTAAATTTATAGGTGAAAGTTGCGCTCCACTCTGCACTTGTATACAGGTTGTCGATATAAGTAAGCATGAGGAACCTTTATAGGATGAGAGAGATGAAACAAATGAATATGTATATATTGTAACAAAATTTGTTTTATGACAATTAAATTTATTATAGTGACTTAGGTGAAGTACCTAATAGTCATAGTAAGTAAACAGTTATATATAGCCAGAGATTCTGAAAATCGTTCTCGATTTAATATAACATTGGTTATACAGCTTGATATAAATTTCTCGATTACAATACAAGTAGATACAACTGCAATTTTTTTTTAATAATATTTGCACGCATCAAGGATCTTGCAGAAAACGTTCATTATAATATAATAAACTTATAGAAAATAAGTAAATATGTTGCCGTGTTATAAATAGTTTGAATTTTATTTAATTTGTGACCATCATTTAATTTTTAAGAAAATTATGTCTTAAGTGGAATTAAGCCCCGAAACTGATCGGTAATGGTATTATAATAGTGAACGGCGGTGATGATGGTCTCCTAATGAGCCGTATTTTGGACAGATTATAATAATTTCGGCCTCTGATAAAGCCCAAGTTTGCCGCCAGAAGGCACGGAAAATTAGTTCAATTTGTCGTTTAAAATGCTGCGACTTTATGTGATATATAAAGCGTATTATGATTGGTCCGTTAAATTTTAAAATTCGAACGTGAATTTTCTGAAGATTTCGAATCCGCACAAAAAAACTGTACTGCACGAAAATTTAGTAATTGCAATCGCTTCATTTCACATATTATTATAACATACAGCCTACATTGTCACGTCAACATGACTTTCAAAAAAATCTTAAAAAATAATCCAAAGTTTATAGACATCACCTTCTAAACAGTCACAACCTCACAACCCCTATTCATGACGTCACTGTCCCAATACACAATAAGGCATTGTACACAACCACTTATAAAGGGGAGCACATACAAAGGTACTTGTAAAATTTATCACGCGTCACATTGTCGCTTGTTGGCAAACTCTTGCACAATACCATCCATTGTCCCTCCATTGTGTTAAGGGAAAAAGTTGATACTTATCCTCTGGTAGTTCCCAAATACATTTGGTAACCAAAGGATTAATGGTTACATCTTGTTCAATGGCATCCTTGGATTTTTATTCGCTTTGTTTGCCATGGCATATTATCGTTAATTACTGGAGCATTCACTTAATGCGATAATAGTATTTATGTGTACATTAGTTTCTAACTGCATCCTATGTACCTACATACTCTGCACTGACAAGATTGTAGAGTATAATATACAGAATGCTTCCTATAAAAATATAACACTGTTTATATTTTTATTCAAAAATAAAAATAATAATTTTATTTATTTTAGCTGATGACGTTAGACCATTTATAACTCCAGATTTATATCGGGAGGATACACATATTATATGAAATCAGTGAATCTACTCTCATAAGACTTAATTAGCGACAGAATTATATCAACGAGTTATATCATACAATCTTACGGGCCGTTAATCATTTAGAGCTAAAGGGATATCAAAAGCTATATCGGAGCTTTAATAGTATCAACGCCGCGACACTTCCTTTAAACTGCGCAATCATGATCTAGAAATGGAAAGGAAATCTAACAAACCACTCAGATATACCACATTGCTAATCTGAAATTAGAAAATTAATACTAAGTATCTGTATAAGTACGTGTCTGTCTGATGATTAGTTAGGTACAACTTTTAACTGTAGTTACAATGCTATAATTTATCACAAATATCAAAAGTTTTAATAATAATAACTGCTATTAAAAATATTCTTATTTTAATAAGCCTTGATATATAAAGTAAATGTAAAAATAAAATAAGAAGATTAATTTGAATTGAGACACTTTGACTTGCCGGTAATGTAACTAAAACAACTCCCCCTTATGAAATCTTCATAAATAAACATAAATTAGTCTCGATTCAATTCCCGGTAACCCCTTTAAGGGAATCGATTGAGTTATTCGTCATTGAGGAGATAGACTCGCGACCGATTTGTATCTGAAGCAATCCATTGGTCTTGTAAAGAGAGCAGCTAAAGAAACCGTGATTGATAAACCAGCAACTGACGCGGAAGCCATATACGTGATCGACGGTTTTGTGGCATTGTGTTTGAACTCTTTATAAGGTCATGTTAGTTTATGCGAATCTTGAGCAATTTCAAGATTGGCTTAAAGGATATCAGATCTGCTATTGTATGAGTCACTTAATCTTCGTTGTCGCTGATTGATGTTCAATAGTAAATTTTTGCATTGAATAGACACATGGTTTAATTTTCTCACCCTATATTTACTTTTGCTAATTATTAAACAATCCCACTTCCTGTCAGGATTCTTAACAAATGTTTGGTTAAGCTTCCATAAAAATCCATATCATTAGTCATACTAAGAATTTACGCGTCAATTGAACAAAAACAGCTGACGCAAACAAATTGAATATTCCCACATAAGAAGGTGAAAATCCAAGGGTAAATATGGGATAACGCTTGATTATTAATGATATTCCACATGATAGCAATATGAACGATAATGCTAACGATATAAATACGACAATCGCTTGAGAAGATAATAACATCGTTAGTGAAGAAGCCACCAAAGTTTACAATCAGAACGCAGTTTGTGATTCGATCAAAAGAAAACCATGCGCATGAGCTGTAGTTGATTAATGATGTCGCGCAGAACTATCACCAGGTACCGGTAGATGCGGGGCAATTGTCAGAATAATACGATTGTGTGACATAAAAGATAAGAAAGATGCTCCAGATTTGATTCAAAACTCTGTCACAGGGTCATAAGATTGAAATTGCAGATTCTGTTGTCAACGTCGACGGGTGTCTTGAGATATGGTCTCAGTAAAAAAAGTTTGACTAATGATTCTGGTTTGGGATCAAATATTCATGCATTTTTTAGCGAAACTCGTTTTGTTACACTTAACGCTTTTTACTTTGAGCATATGTTTAATGATATAACGACAATCTTTGTGTCCAGCTGTTATTGAATTAGCTTCTTGCGTTTTATTTTTTGTTTGTTTATCAATTTTCCTTTGTGTGCCATTGTATATGTTTTAAGTGTCTGTATTATGTTTGTTAATGTAACAATCGCTCGTGAATAATTTTTTTGTAGTTTGTTCTGTATTTCTGACAGTTGCTACTAGTTTTACATGGACAATATTTTGCTATAACTGTTATTGATTTCTTTGTACTGTTATTAATTTCTTTCTTGCTCTTTTACTTTCACGTTCATAATTTCATTTTTAATATTATACAGATGTTTAAAGGAGAAATTAATCTGTCCGTTTATTTATCATGCAACAACGTCATAAATCCCTTATCTTTGTGTTTTTTGATTTAATTATGTCAATGTATACCTACAGTTTTCATTGTGTTCTCTCACATCATCATCACATCACCATCATCATCATTTACCAAAGTCTTTGGACTAGACTCTACATCCTGTAAGGCACTGATTAATTTAAGTGCAAGCAATAAATCTACCATGTTGAACCAATGTTAAGTTCTTGCTATGTAAATTCTTTACTCAGTCCCTATAATATGTAGTCAGTAGTTAGTCACTTTCTCAATACACCCAGGAAAAATTGTACCGGAGATTTTCCCATCATAAATAGTTAAACCAACCTCACCTAGTTACCACGGCGCAGAATCAAATACGTAAGGTCACGTACAGATATATTTATTATTACTCTTGCGACCTATAGGCGCGGCTAACGAACCAGATACGAATACTATTACGAATACGAATACTGATACATTTGTATTCGTACCGAGAAATGTTAATAGAGTTGTAAATGATACACAATAATTCTTGAATACACATAATCATTAGCGATTCGCTCTGAATTATCGTTCCGTACAACTAATTTATGGACTAAATGCGTTTGCAGTCGGTATGATATTTTGAAATGTTAACGTTGTCGAAATTATAATTTGCCAGTGGTATTAGATATAGGAGAGAAGGTATTAGGTATTAGATATAGAGAAAGAGCATCTCTAACATACTTAATAAGTTCTTATAAACTGAACTTAAGATTGACATTCAGAAGAGATATTGAAACAGAAATAAAAGATAAATAAAATAAATCTTAAGTTTAGTTTATTGATAAGGGCCTTAACTGATGTCTAAGAACTTTTAAAGGCACAGACGTTCCTAGTTCGAAGTCAACATTGACTAATACCCTTTTAAATGTACTTACTATATAGAGCAACTCAGAAAAAACGTAGCTCAATTAATGATGGTTTTAATTCTAGCACTAAGCAGTTTAGTTTAATTGAATTTCAATCAATTGCGGCCCTTTAAGAGAATCAAACTTCTATTCTAAACTTTCTATTGTATGTACAAGTTCAAATAGAACTTTAATGACCTACATGTATTACTTTCCTATTTAAGGAATCAATAAATCATGGGTCGACTCCCATATTCATTAGGAGAAGACTACAACTTTATACAGATCTTGATGAATCTCATTATTTCTGTATCAATATTCATGAGCTCAAGCGCATAACGTAAACACATAACGGTTCAAGTACTTATAGTGACAAATTTTAAAAGAAGTCGCAGCCCTTTGGGCAGTTTGATACCACCCGAGGTTGGCAACTAACCCGTATCTCCACCAATCCGATTGGGGCACAAGCAAGTCAAATTTTTTATTAAAATTAAATTGAATAAAAGTCTAGAATATAATAAAATAATTTACTAAATTTACATTAAAATATTATTTGGCTTACAAATTAGAGGATTAACATTAAACTGAATTCGAATCCGCTCGAATGACGTAAACGTTATGTGTATCATATATGAGTACATATTAGTCACGACGTCGGATCAGTGATTCCAAAAAACTAAAGTCAAGTCACATATAAAAAATGTGTGTGTGTTCTTAGAAATGTGTTTATTTTTGTGGTACTGAAAGCCCGTTTTTATAAGGATAACTCCATTTCACGAGAAATAGTTTATATATACGTATGTCTGTTGAAACGGTTTCTTTTCCTATTCACAACGTTACGTATCGGTTATAGTAAGTTCCTGTTAGAGTAACACGTCATTAAAAAGAATAAATTGTATAAATATTAATATTAGTAACATAATCAATGCATGTTGTGTAATTAATTTGCTATCTATAACTCCTGCAACAAAAAGTCTCGAGTAGGTAAAGTGCAATGTGCTTGAGATAGGTAGGTACTACTACATTTTAACATTAACAACCTAATATTTTTTATGAACTTACGTGCAACCATAATAATAATTACTTTTAATAATTTAATTTTTATTCATACATAAATATATGCAAGAAATGGGTAACTAATTTACATTTTGATTCATTATCCACAATTACACGGTTCTAGTTGCAATAAATTATATGTTCCAAATATTTACTATGCAATAAATAAAGAAACGAAACACAATAAATATTGTTCGAATAATTTATATAGAGTCTAAAATAAAGAACAGTATCCACTATCCTCTAATGAATGTTCGAAAGAATACATAATTTAAATTGGTTCGGCATAAATTAATAATTAATGGGATTGAGATGTAACACTACTTAATGAGTGAGAGGCTTGACTGTTGTGGTTTATTGGGGTTTCGTGTTTTAAAATAGAAACAATTAAGATAGTATGAAGTAAACCGACAGAGATAATGAATTTATATATTAAAAGTAAATAAAGTCTTCCTAATAAATAAAGTTTTGTAGCTAACCAACGTACTGATTGTCGGAGTCGCACTGAAAAACAGCGCTGAAGTATTATCTTTTTTGTATTAAATAGCAAATAACTTATATATATGACCAAAATATAGATTATTTACTTGTTCTTATTATTTATTTACTTGTTACTATTTATTTACTTGTTATCTTGATTTATTACTTAAATAAATCCGAGTATTTTGATTTCGGCGTTCAACGAATAGATATTATAATACATTAGTAGCTAGATACATGCTTAATTACCTGTAGGTTTATTATGAACTTTATGAATCCAGACAGTTATCGGCCAACCGAACCCATTCAAATAACGGTCTCATTTGTAATGGAATGTATGTATCACGTGTATATCTTCGGTTATTTGGTCAATTTAGGTGTCACGACACGTGACCGCTGACTGACGTAACTAATGTTGAGTAAATGGTATTAAGAGTTCTTAATTGATCCCCTGTTTTATAAAAGTAGATCATTTAAATTATCATTTAGACAAGGAGGTAGGTGCTTTTAGTGGTTTACTGGATTAGGTAATGATTTTGTACATCACTATATTATCATGTTAGGTAATTTCAGGCTGGCTCGATTTATGTGGTTATAATCTTTATGACTCTAATAAATTTATGGTAAGTCATCTCATTACGAATCAACGCAATATTCTTCCTAATTAGGAAGATGTAAAGTAAGGTCAGGAAAGGCAATTACAGAGCCATAATATTATGAAAGTGAACATAGATACACATCTTAATTTCACTTTCATATGCCACCTATTAGCTATTTCCTTTCTGATAAGAATCGTAAAGAGATTTGCATAAAAAATTCATGATGCTCCAAAATGAAGCTCGGACGAATCATAAAACCATATATCATACACGCAATTTTACTGACCCGCGATCGAACCCGAAACCTCGACTAAGATTCTTATCTAAATTGCAACCGCGCAGTAAAAAATGATGAAAAGGAATTTCTTCGCAACGTCACCTTCGCTTAACGAAATCATTAATAAGTATTTACGCCACATCTGTCCTTAAGTGATACTAGTATAATAAACAATGTTCGTGCGAATGAAAAGTTAACGTTAAGTAACAAACGAAAATAAACCTTAATTACAATGGTCTAAAGAAAACTGAACCAGCAAATAAAAATTGCGATAAAACAACATTGAAAACTGACTTCGCATTCTAAAATAGATCGTAGTACTTTTGTCATAAGGTTCATGTCGACCGCAAAAGAAACTGTCGAGATCGTGTGTGGCTTAGACCAGGAGTCGGTTTTGATAAATGATACGATTCGGCACGCATAGTGTCAGCTTGGGAACGCTACTGATTAAATTTGGGACGAATTGAACTTTATTTCCGCTTGCGGTATCTTTTTCTTGAGTATTGCGGTCTTATAATACTTTTAGGATATGAAACCCATTGCGATTATGTACACATCATAAAATGCAGATTACGGAGTGCTACTAGAACGAGAACAAGGTAATATATGACTAAATAATAAATATAAGATAGGGAATCAATAGCCAGGCTTAATTTCTAACTTGGAAAACAAAAGAGATATAGGTATATAGTACAGTTTACTGATTTACCAGTTAAGCTAGTATATGTCATTCTGTAGAAATGTATGTAAACGGTAATGAAAATGAAATTATTTTAATAAAGGTTCGTGAATCTTTAAGTTCGTTACGACTATATTTTCTTACTTGTCTTTATATTTCTGTATGCTGTGCTATAAAAAGCTATGGATAAGTTATAGTAATAAAATTTATTAAGTAAGATTTATGGTTTAAGAATTAAAAATTCATTTAGATGTGAAGATAAGTTTTACTTAGTATTTTCCTAAAAAAATTCTGTTCACAAAAATTGAGGTGTATTTTTAGTTTCATAAATATTTAAATTAAATACCTATAAAACGTTTAGTACTCATAGCAATGACCTGATGGTCTAATATAAAATGCAATGTATTATATTAGTTTGGATCGTAAAACGAGTAACTTGTTATGATTATGTTAAGGTCGTGAATATAGCTGTATGCTTGTCACACCGAAGCGTATCAAATGCACGCATTTAGGTATCACTATACAGTATAAAGCAAAGTCGCTTCCCTCGTCCCTGTCCCTATGTCAGTATGTATGTACTCGTATGCTTTAGATCTTTTAAACTACGCAACGGATTTTGATGCAGTTATTTTAATAGATAGAGTGATTCGAGAGGAAAGTTTATATGTATAATTTACTGATTTAGAGACAGCGCGAAGTTCATCGGGTCGGCTAGTTCAGAATAAACCAAAAATTTACAAAGTAACGCCTTCAATTTTCTGTTCATAAACTTATTTATTATTTTTTTTTAATATTATTATTGTGCCGAGTGCCGAGAGTTTTTTTCCGCCGGCTATTTTCTTCCGGCCTACCTTAGCCAAAATGGCGCCTAAATCCGATGAATCGTATTATTTGACGTTCATCGAGTGTATACAAATATCTTATGATGAATAAAAATGTTTTTATTTATTTATTTCGATATTTTCAGGACAAACAATACCTGGAGCTTATATCATTAATAAATATATATTATAAAATAATAAAAAGATCGCAATAACCGAGTAGGTACATATCATATTAGGTACAAGATATTTAAATGGGGACATGATCAATTAGAATAAGACTTAATTCTGTAGGTACCTATTCGTGTTACGCGACCGTCTACTAGGCGGTTCTATTAGTGGGTAGAGCTAGTAAAAACCAATTTATACACATATGACGTCAGATACAATCATATGTAGAGCATGGCTCGTTTAGTAGATCGTTTTGTATTGTAAGCAAATACAACCAGCCTCTCCATGTGTAGAGTCGTAAAATAAATCATTTTGATACTAAAGTGGTTTATGTTTTACTTTATAATAAGGCTCTGTTGAGGAGCTCTTAGAAATTCCAATTAGCTGTTTGCGTGGTTTAGTGTTGTGTCTGTGAGAATTTTTATATTTCAGTGGTCATTGGTTGATAAAATCAATTAAATCTCGAATATTTCTAATTAATTACTATTAATTTTGTAAGGTTAGTGAGAACCTTGTTTGAGAAATTCTCAGAAAAGTATTGTATGGTTACTATAAGGGCAAGCTATAAAAAGTATTTTATTAAAGACTTGTGTAGGAAACGCATTTCTCCTCTGGTAGTGCACTTACAAGCAACCTTGGTCGGCGCGGTCGGTATTCGGGTCACCCGCTAGTGACAATTCCTTGCTTCGAAATAAATTCATGTGGATGAAGTCGTAGGCTTAAACTAGTGTTAGTATAGGTTCTGAAGTTTCTAAACACATTATCCTTGCGTTAAAAATAAACAAACAGTAAACAACAAATTAAATTAACATTATTGCATTAGGCAAACACTTTTAAAACGGTCTGCCTGCATATAACTATCAAGAACCTACATTACCCAACTTAATATGAGCTTATAGCAATAAACTCTACCGTAGAGTTCGCGGAATATGTTTACAAAGTCGTTTTAAGCTCTTCTTTCCATATAAGTGTGGTCACTATTCGACCATACCGTGAGGTCCGTCTGATGTCAACATTTTCTGCTTGTCTACAAATAGGTGCGAATGTTAACTTGGGATCAACGTTGTCAGCCGATTTAAGATGAGCTTTAAGGTATGAGCGACAGCGGTATGCATAATTAACGTGGCCCTTTGCGTGTTTAGAATATACGAGTACGTAAGTGTACTTACGAGTACAGTTGATGCGTATAGTTCTGTTGTACAACGAGACCCTTGCCCAGTAGTGGGACATAAACAGGGTTGAAGGCACTTACAGTTTAAAGGGCGTCGTGAGAAATTTGAATTCGGAATGATTTTTAAACAACATTTTTTTCAATGTTTGTTTTGACAATGATAATAATAAAGTAAAAGAAAAAAAATGTCTTTTGGCAAGTTTTTAAGAAAACCCTGACTCATTCTCCAATCTGATTTTAATTTGTTTGTTTGTTTGAACGCTCTATTATTAGAAACTACTGGACAGATTTGTAAAATTTTTTTTGTGTATGATAGGCTACATTCAAAAGGAAGGTCAGGTATAGGTTATCAAGTATTGTCACAACTCTTAAAGCGGATGAAATCTCTAGAAAAACCGAAGAAATAGAATGAAATTATACTTATTAGTAGCGTAGATATATATATATTGCAGCAGAAAACCTAAACTTATGGGCGACACAACTTTACAAGCATGATATGAGCATTCAAGTCATGAATTTTTCACGACAGTAATACACAAAGTGTCCCTTGCACCACAAAGTAACGTGGGTGGTTACGAGCAATAGGAATAATATTATCATTCCTATTCGAATGGGAATTGAGACACGATGCGATAATCGCATTGACGCGTACGGCAATTGGTCGGAAACTGGCCCGTAAATAATGCATGTTATGGAAACAGATCGCGTAAGCCTTACAAAAATCTAGATATACCCACAAGGTGTTATGGTTTGTCATACGATTTACTTAATGGATGTTTCTCGTTTGTTTTGGTGACCCGACCAAAGGACAGTAACTAAGATGCATCGTTTTATACTTAAAGGTTTTGCTTCATTTTTAATTTATAGGTATGATTCGAGTTAAGTTTATTAATTAATGTACGTTGTTATATAATAGGAATAATGGATGTGCGTATCTTAAAGATTTTACGGCACGTTAAGCTGTCGGTCCCGGTTGTTATCGATATATAACAACCGGGAATATAGTGGCAAATTTCATGCGCGCTTCCGTGCTTCGGAGGTTGTTATCGACAGATAACAGTCGTTAAACCTGGTCGGAGGCCCTTTGGGCGGTTTGGCAACATCCGATACAACCACTAACCCGTATCTCCACTAATCTGCATTCGAGCTGCGTAGTGAAGTACATATATACTGCAGGCCTTCCCCGGTTGTGGGGTGGGATCCGTGCCCAGCAGTGGGACATAAAAAGTGTTGAAGGCATTTGTACAATTGCAATTTATTGAATGTCATTAGTAATTTTAATGAAAAATATGCTCGGAATAATAATGCTGGGTTTCCAAGGTGTAATCTGGAATATGAACTTTGACCTCTCCGCGTGTTAAGCCGGAACACAAACCACTAAATCATAACAAGCCATTGCAGCAATACTTACTAAGACATTCTAACCAAACATAAACTATAATTATGCAATCAGATGATCCAATGTGAAAGTTTACTGATTCTAACGTGTTTATTGGTGCATTACCTTATTCCGACCAGCCACTTAACCTTATACGTCGAATGGAGCCTCAGTTTACGCTAGATAGACGAACGACGCTTCACGTTAAACTAGTCGAGAGGTCGACATGTTAAAACGGTTTTTCTTAATTAACAATAGTTATTGCTAACCACTTTGTTATTTAATTGATGATGCGTGTAGTGGTGTGGTTGAAATGCTCCGATACCATTTGGAGGGTCCTAGGTTCGAATCCTAGCGTTGCCAGTTTCCGGTGTGGATGTTTGTATTTAACTTTATATAAGTTTATTGTATCGACGATACTTTTAAAAGATAGCTTTGAGTGTGAGACGTTATTTATGTTCTTAACTTTATCGACTGTGCGATTTAGTTTTTGTTCGATATAAATCTAAATACAGAATACCATTGACACAACTTGAATATTTTATTGGATTACAGAAACTTTCAAAATCAAACATTGCTATACCAGATAGGCTCACAATTCCATCACGAGACGATTGCAATAGCAGATTTAAGCCCCTGTTTGAATAGAGATCTCTGAAACTAGTGCCTAATTGCTTGAAATACTCGTACTTAGGCCTACTTGAAGATATTTATGTTAAGTAATAAAAAATATTCTATCTTACAATTACATCAGTATGTTTCTACATAATATTATTATGATACAGTGGTATTAATCTCCTCGGCAATATGTTATTGACCTTTTTGCTCTGAATTGTAACCTTTTTTTGTTTTTGTATACAGAACCGAACGCCGCATGTTTATCGATCATTGATTTAACCGGTAAATTTGGATCGTAAATTCCGAAGTTTGTACCGGTAGTGTGAAATTGTACACCCGATTGGTACCCTCAGTGATAAATGACCGGTAATTGTATGCAGGTATCGGTGGTAAAATAAAAATCGATCGATACGTCCGAAGCAAAATATCTGGATCGATATCCGGCAGTGGTTTTATTATTATTGAGGAACTGTGTAGTTTAATGTTTACCATGCCTGTTCACCATTTGAAGAGTCCTGGATTCGATTCTCTAGTAAAAATTAACATGATTTTAGATTTCTGTTTCCAGTCTAGGTGTTTGTGTAATTGTGTTTGTGTGTCCAAGGCACACACGACACAGGTAATCCTAGTGTGGGGCTGTGAGTGTGAAGCATTATTTATTTTATTATTGCGAGATTGTAGTAATGTTTATTTGCAACTACCTATTAGTAAATAAATTTATTCAATTGTCAATTGAATCGATTCTACGAATTGTCTGATGTGTATTGTCTGAATTTGATATAAAGATCTTTAAGTAATGAAATTAAATTATTGGAAAATAATAAAAAAAATACGAAAAGCCGTAACAAATATGAAAAATCCATGCTCCATTTTTTAAACATCATTATAAATCTCAGAAAAATTGAATATCAAAAAAAGAATATCTTGCATATATAGCGTTAAAATGAAATTTATTCTCTTTAAAGGCTCGAGCTCGTAAAACTCCCTGCTAAATGTCAATGGAGCCAGATTGGTCGTATCATCATGTTACTTGCGAATTTGGGTGGTCTGTTTTAGGATTCTGTTGCTAT
>DWQK01002321.1:0-13389 GCA_018231225.1 Noctuana stator | reverse complement strand
TGATTTTGTTTTTATTATTATTTTTATATTTACTTATAAGTTATTTTAATTTTCTTAATTTAGGTTTGTTTGTTATACCTATATTTAATTAAAAAAAAACAATTAAAATAATTATAATAATATAATAAGTATTAGTAGGTGGTAGAACTAATATGGCTAATGAAGCAATTCAGTTGTGTTTCCGTGGAAAGGTGCAGTAGCCGGCCACACTTACACGAGGCGACCATCAGCCTCCGGGGCAGCAGCGCAACTACATGCGACCTCAGACAGGACACGGGCCTGCTTGAGGTTGGATGTAGATGACCATGGGCGGTGCTGACCACTTAACACCAGGCTTGCATGCTCGTCTGCTAATTCATATCATAAAATAAATTAAAATAATGATTTAACTTACAAATGTAGAACAATGCAACGCTACTCCACCCCACTCGTAACCCGAGTAAAACATTCCTTGCACTATGCAAATAAAGTCGGTAGCAAAAACAAAGCGAGCCACGGTAATTACACCGAGTGGAAAATTAACTGACATCGATACCGGGAACATGCGCCCGAACGCTCGTAATGAGTGCAGATATCGTTTTGGTGCACGCCACTACACTGCACTCTTGGTTGGTTCTTTTATGTTTTAATTGTAATAAACGATCGCGGACATTGTACTGGTACGCGGATGGCATCTAATGGCTCGCTGATCGCTGGCTGAATTGTGATGATTGGGTTGTTTGGTATTGATGGTGGTGAGCAGTGGTAACGTAGTCTTTCGGGCTACTGTAAAAGTACGGGTTCGATTCCCACACGCACCTCCATTATTTAGGGTTCCGGGCGGGCGTGATGCACGCGGACGAAGTCGCACGCATAAGCTGGTTTACCTACATATTATAAGTATTATCTTTTAGCTTAGGAAAAAATATTTGTAAAATTAAACGTAGGTTTTTAGTTCTAGTTTATTACACACCGTATTTGACACTTAACCCGATAGCTTAGGCAAATAAATCATGGCGCGAACATGGACCAACTAAAAAAACGGACGTAATGTTGTAGTAAATCGCAATGAAGCACGAAAATGGCGCCAGCGTCTGAATGTGTGAGTGACCGTTAACGCGCGAGCGAGGTCAGAGTTAGAACGAGAGCCTACAAGAATATCTAGCTGTGAATGTGTGAGTGTTGCACATACAAGAAGATCTGACTTATTACACGGTAGCATTGCTTGTGTTTTGCTGAGATTACGTCCATTTATTTTAGTTAGTCTATGAACGCAAACCTACTTGTGGATGCGGGTCCTTAAATAGAATAATTCTGTTCATAACTGGAGCAACAGATTTTTAATTAGGTGTTTAAGTGACGAATTAGCAACATTTAGCGAATACTAAGCTAACTATCTTGTTTTACACCTTGTTGGAATTTATAAAAAAATGTTCCGTTTCGAGTTGAGGTTATGTGAAGTACGTTCCGTAGTTATATTTTTATAGATCAACAATATTTTTCAATTTTTTTTGCAATCCATTTGAGTCTTTGGTAGTTTTTTGATAGTAAGGAAAGTCGTCGGTTTTTATTTAGCTTTTTTCATAATCGAAACCTCTTAATAGTTGAAGAAATTGCTATTTTTAGTATCTTTACCCTTCCCTACAACCGAAAGAGCCTATTTTGAGAAAGATGGCACTTATACATAAACATCCAACACAGGGGCTGCAGAAAGTAATCGAAATTTGATCCGTACTATTTCGATAAATAATAAAAAACGCTTCCCACCGGTCAGGAGTAACCCTAAAAGATCTATTTTGGTGGCAATTTATAAAATAAAGAAACGCGATCTTTTCTGCATGTTGGGTTCAACCCGCAACCGCCACATAAATCTGTACCAGAAGGGTTGTAAATCCACCACCCGGGCACCCCTTCTAACGTGATATATTCACCCTTTTAACCTGACCTCTCCGTCTCGGGTGGGATTCAAAAGACAAGGTGCGATATGGTTGTGTTGAAACCGATGAGAGGTCAACGAAAAATGGTCGCTATTTTATATAAATACGAATGAAATTTTTAACCAGTAAGATATGGCTCGACCCCTTTTCTAGTCCATTTTGTTAAGTGATATTGGTTTCACTGGCACTAAGTCTTTATTTGATGTTAATTTTTAATTTTATTTCTATTAAATTATTCAATAAATTGACCCACTATCTAGAGGCAAATAAATTTATTTGAGTTTTAATAAAAAGTTAAATTTTATAGAAATTAAATGGTTAATTAATTTTACTTAGAGCTTTTATTTTTTTGCTTAATCTTATAAGTATTATTAAGACGTTATTAGAGATATTAATAAATTTTGTTACTGGATATTTAGAAAATTCGTGACAAGGGGATAAAAATGTGTGCTTAATTCTGTTTTAATAATGCCGTGGTTATTTAAAATATCAAATTAATATTTCAAATATATTCAAATCATAATGTAGTTCTTTACGATTTTATATGGTTAAGAATTTTAAAGAAATATGAAATAGGTATATTATATTTCAGAACGCGATTTATTAATAATTCTACCAGATTATTATTAATTCTACCAGATACCACTGATAACTTATTCCAAATATGATTATCCTGTTATACCTTCCAAAAGCTGTAACAAACATTGAAAGTAAAACTTTCCAACCAGAAACAAGTGAAGCATCCTACACCCTGCATTTCCTATTTCCAATACCCACATTTTTCACTTTTTAGTTTCGTTGGCACGCCGCCATTAAGGTATTGACGAGTTCAGTTCGGCCCTGTGAGCGAACCGCAATAATTCACAAAGAAAACCAACAGCCAATATAGGAGTAGTGTTTGAACACAGATTAAAGATAGAACAGTAGGTTGAACGGCCGAATGGAGCCGGGACGTTTTGATGTTGCCATCTTTAGCCTCACAGAGGCTTTTTCTTTTTTAATTAATGTTAAATACATTAATGCTATTACCATCTACTATTTAAGACTTTTTGTGGCTTTATATTAAGACCAGATGTTGCAGAAAACATTTAATAGCTTCAACAAAATAGGTACAACATATTGACAGTGAGATGTGAGTCAATATAATGGACGCAACTCTCCTGCAAATATAAAAAAAATTGGAAACAAAACTCCACATATTCAAAAAAGAAAAGTTATTAAAGGAAGCTGTAAAAATATGAACAAAGAATATTATTTATTCAAAAACTTTATAAATTAAAATGCTTACTTTGTTAACATTTTGTTAAGACAACTGGGTTACTGCACGTTATTGTAATAGTAACATTTATGTACCTGCGAGAAACTTACTTCGTAATAATATGTACAAAGCTGTTATGCATGATAATAACATAATATGTAATGTAACTTATGAATAAAATAAATATAAATGTATTAATAGGTCCAAGATACATAATATCATATAATTATTTATTGACCTAACTTGTAACTCTTGACATTAACCATATAAAATTGAATATAATACAAGACTATTATCATAGTTGTGTAAACAGTTCGAGCTATCTTGCCTGTCTAATTATATTGAAGGTACTATTGTTATAACTTAACGAAGATTTTTATATAGCATTTACTCACCGCTCCAACAATTTTACTTATTATTATTTATTTAACTAATTTATGTACACGATAATAATTATTACCTATGTGTTATCGTAATTGTTCAACTGTAGCAGTTATTGCAACATAATGAATCAAAGCTCGACTTAAATTCAGCCCTATACTTATCCAAAGTAATTACGACCACTGATTAATAATATTATTTTAATTTTAAACAGATATTTTTAGTTAACAAAAGTATACAGTAATAAGTACATATTTTAACTCTGTGAATTTAGATTCTACGAACAATACGAATCAAATTGTTTTATACATTTTTCCCAAAGTTTTCATAAATTAAGTAATGAACTAAAGTAATGACTGAACAAGAAATAAACTATTGCATAAATTTCGTATGAGAAATAACGGAAAAACTGGATTCCGACACGTAATATGAAATTCCCCGAGTTGTTTAAAAGCCTACATAGTAATAATTCCAAGCTTAGGCTGTGGATGGATTTTATCATTTTCTAATTCCATCACGGTGTATAAAGGCGGGTGTAATTATGAAGATTGAGCCTGTCGCGAAATAACTGTTTCCTGCACTGAGAAGAGAACCAGTCTAGCTATAATTGTCCCAGCATTAGGGGACTTGTCGTAACGGAAATGAAAAACGAGTAGCGAGCTAAGCGACATGTCATGACATGTCGAAACATGTGATGATTAAATAATTATCAATCTGCCATAAATACTGGCGAGTTTTACTTAGTGTAATCAGATTTGTCCTTACCTATGCCTGGCAGTAGGATAATAATAGGTCTGAATTGACGATTTAAGCAATTTCAGTAAACATATTTCATAAACCTCATATTTGAATCAAATCTAAAAAGAGAATACCAATCAGAATTGTGTATAAAAAATTTAAATGAATACTATGAAAGTAAATTTTAAAGCGAATTTCTCTTAGAAACACAAAGTAAAAGCAAAAAGACAGTTTTGACAGATATCAAATGTCCTTGAGACAAACGAGGTATAATTTACATTAGAACGCTGTTTATAAATAATTAATAACTATTTACTATCTAGACAGTTCTACTGATGTAAATATCTATTAATTTCAATAATATACATCTCTGTCATTCACAGTTTTATGCCTCGAGCGAGAAATTCGTATATCGCATGTCTTTTTTAGGTTGACGCGTGCAAGTTAGCAAGAAAGTCTCTGATATTGTAAATGGGTACGGGTAATGGTGACCACTTACCATTCGCCTGTTTGCTACTTCATTGGCTTGTAAATAGTCTTGAAAGCTTATTTTAAATTTATTCTATTCCTTTTCTGCTTGAACAACAAAGTATCAATTTCAAAATAATTATGTACCTACCTACCTTTTATGTAATATTGTTTTATTTTTGCGCTAGAAGAAAATTTAAAACACACGTGTCTAAATTTTTTTCTTGCATTTGCATAGTAAAACTATTGTAAAGTATAAAAGATAAAATATTTAATATCTACGTCAATCCCTTTATTATTTTATTAAATATTCAAGTAAAAAAAACCAAATATTTTGCTATTCAATAAACTATTAGGTATAAAACATTTGAATGGTACGCTTTGATCGTTCTGCACGATACTTGATCTACGTTACATCAAAGGCAGCGTCAGTCGGGATAATTCAGGGCAGATACAATATAGCAATCGGTATTTTATCGAAGTTAGGGAGCAATCCCGCTGTTTTACAATTTTAATACAAAGTTTATCTTCGATTCAATAACGTTAGCAGCAATGAGGTTACAGTGTTTTATTTTAATACAAAATCTTACATTGTGTAGTTACTGAAAGAGTTTTAAATAAAATAGTTTTGTGTCCAAACTTTCGTAAAAACTATTTGGATTTTTTTAATGATAATTCGTGTCAATCAAATAACGTATGTTTGTTTCATTAATTTTAAAATTTCAATCTTAATAGGGTTTACTAAGCTAGCAAATTAATTCACAGAGCAATCAAATGAAACAAAATATGACCAAAATTGCTTGTCAGGTGAGACAGACAGACGTAAGCTTTCGTATAGTTTTGTGTCTCCTGTATTAATTTTAAAATCTAGTAAAAGTACCTATGTATTAACTATTTACCTAGTATTATTTATTTACTATTATTATTAACTATTTTTATTATAACGTCAATAGCTCACGAGTTTCATTTAAAATTTACTCATAATGAAAATATTTATTTAACTTTTTGAGAGCAGATAGTAAATAATCGGCAGTATTTTAATTTAACTGGCTAGGTATGTACTTAATAATCAGTAAATATAATTAGGTAAGAAACTTTCAATCTTTTAACAACACATAAAATATTGAAGTAATTAAATAAATATAGGTAATATAATAAAGAAAAACAGTTATTTTTATTATTTCTAGGTCCGGGAGGATTACGGTAATGGTTAAAAAAACAGTTAAACATAATATTAACATTTTTGCAACCGCCAAAGTTTTGTAGGTAAGGTAGAGATTAACACTAATGACGGACAAAGGTATTATAAATTAGCAATTATAATAGGACGTTCCAAACAGTATAATAATTTATGTAATATATCATTTAGAGAAATACTAAGGATTCTTTGTTAATCTTCTAACATTTGACAGTATGACTAATAAGCGTTCAAAATATTGTCCAATGAAATTAATTGGTTTTTTTCTTGAAATTAATATGAATATAATGATAGATACAAAACTATTAAGGAACAAAAGTGTTGACAAAATTTATGCGAATTTTAGTAGATAGGTACGTGTTTGAGGTCGTTAATTCAAAAATGTTTAGTCATGTGCAAAAACATCTTTTAATATTGATGCTTGCCGTTTTTTTAACCAAATTGTTTATATGTGAATAATTTTACGGAAATCAATTTTTTTACGATTTTTTTTCTATATTAGGGAGATATTGTTTCTTAGAGTAATTGTACAATTTTCGTAGGTGTTTATGTGGTCCTTAGTTTGTTTTTGTTTTTAATTTTTAATTTTTATATACCTGCCTACATCGTACCTACTTATACTTATACAAATTATAAAAAAAAATACGAAAAATAAATTTAACACTAAAACCCATCAATCTATAAACACATGAGTGAAACAAAATCATAATGATGTAAATAGTTCATCTCTTCAGTGCTCCCAGGCGTAGTTGAAGTGTATTTAATTTACCTTCAACAAAAAAAACATTCCCACAAAAATTTCACTAAAATATTGATTTTGAGTGGATTTAATCAATGCTTGATTGTGATAAGCGACACAGCCTCTTGGCAAGGTCGGTAAATTTACGGACATTTAACACGATTATGTTAATGCCACACCGGTGTCCGACATTCGGACATTTCTCACGCGGCGACACCGGGTCTAGCTTGTGAGTCGTTGACCCCAAAAAATTAAGAAGAGAAATACCAGAAGCCTTATCTACACCACACTATTTAAGTATTTACGATTCGAGTGCGTTAGTTAATTACCGTGAAATATGTTTGATTTCTTCATTGGAATGCGCGCATGAGTGTAAATAAAGACAACTTCTGCCCGGCGGTTTGATCCGCGTTAAGTTAAGCGAATTTTAACGCCATGCTATGATGACCTTCCTGATGAGTGTACCTATAATGCACAAAAACAATTTTTGAAATCCGACTTATAGAGAGATTAGCGCGTTCAAACAAACAAACAAAAACTTTTCAGCTTAAATGTAATACAATATGCTTAATTGTCCGTAATAACCGGGCATTGCCCCACTCCCCGCATCAAAACCTGGGTACACACGCCCATGATGACACCATCTGTTGCGTTTCTGAGTAAAAAACTATATCATACAAAACTCCTGCCACTGAAATAAAAACATCAAAACTCCCCGCTAATTTAAAAATTTCCGTACCAAAAATACAAAATAACAAAATTACTTACTCATCTTCCATCAGAAGTATCGCAAAAGGATAAAACCAAGATAGGCACTGGGCTATCGGAAGCCGTTATTTGGATATTGGAGAAAAAACGAGGAAATCTTCCTCTGCAGCTTCTCCAAAACCGAAGTAATGGGTTTCATACAGAATCTTCCCACAAAGCGAATGCGGCGTAATTAGCAAATGGCTAAACATGATATCGACAGATAGATTTTTATGTCTTTGCTTTTGGCAACAGCCTTTGGTTAGCTTTCGGGTAGTTTTTCAAAAGAACTGTGGCTGTATTTTCTTTACTTATTTCCGTGTGCCTAAAAGCTAGTTTGGATAGTACCTACGACCTACCTACGAGTACCTACCACCACGATTCGCGCAAGCACTCGCTTGAGAGTTCTTAATATTTCTAAAAGCTGGAAGCGATGGGCCGTTTCGGTGGTTCCGAGATCGAATCCCACACACACCGCAATTGCCGCAATTAAATGCACTTTAAAAAGAAATTGACTCAAAATATTGAAATACTTTTTTCTACTCTATGTATTTAATCTGAGGCGAATGGATCTTTAGCTGGGGTATTAAGTAGGTACTTCATTATGTAGATTTAAAATAAGCTGGATCTGTCATGGGGACAAGTTTCTGATTTGCCCCTCCGGGATCCAAATCCAAAATGTGGGTACACCCATGGGAAGATTTCAGTATTTAATACCACATATAACAATTCCTGCTGTTAGAATCTATGACACACACATATAAAGAAGCGGTGTAATGATCAATTATGTTTTCTAATAGATGTTATAACAATCGTAAATATCGTATTAAGATATAAACAATACTATGTTATGACCATCATAGACAACGAACCACCGTAACTTGATCTTCGGTGTCGTAGCAAAAGGAAAAACTGAGAGTTCTTTTTCAGTGGATATTCTCAATGTTGCTTTACAGGAAATATAAAATTCCACAATAAACGTGATTCCTAACAAGCAATCAAATAACTTTGTTGTTTTAGTTACACAGTTGTAAACGGATTTTAGGGGTCCGTTGCATATCGCGGAACCTTCGTTTATCCCACACTAGCAACCCGTCCCCGCTTCGCACGGGTGCAATGCTGATACTAAATACACTACAGAACAACAGTGAACGTTTATACATATAAACTTTCCTCTTCAATCACTGTATCTATAAAAAAACCGCATCAAAATCCGTTGCGTAGTTTTAAAGATTTAAGCATACATAGGGATATAGGGATAGAGAAAGCGACTTTGTTTTATACTATGTAGGGCTAGCGTTTTGGGCACTATGTCACAAGACCATAGTTTAGAAGGATTATTTTTACTATAAATATTAATTAATCTTTATAACACAAACTTTATAAATTGTAGCCTATGTGTTATAAAGATTAATTAATATTTAAAGATATTGTATGAATTTCTCGAAATACTAATCCTGCGCAGACGAAGTCGCGGGCACCAGTTATTAATAATATAATATTAATTATATATATTTTACATTAATAATATAGTATTGCAAAATGCCAACACACCCTTTTCCAACCAAACAATCGTCTTGCCGTGACGTCATTAATTCTCTAAATATTTTAAATTAAAACCGGATTTTCTTAACAAAGTAAATGAAACTGTAAACATAATTATAAATATTAATGTCAAACACAGCCTAACACACATTCATCGCATAAAGTATACAATATCCAATTCTATCGAAAAATATCCAATTGTAATAACAAAAAGACATCCAATTGATGAAGAAAATAATATCCAATTGTGCAAAAATATTTTCGCGTGTTTTATTTGTGAGATTACCTTCAAATACAGTTAATGTCGGGTTGATTTCTCTCTGGCCCGGACCCCAGGCTGTAGTTGAAGAAATATTTACTTTAACGAGACAAAGAGGCGTACAATTTCCCGCCCGACATCCGAGGAATGTGCTGTGTGATAGCTTCCGGTGGAACGTTGCAGACGAGCAGTTTTCAAGCGGTTTCGGTAAAATTCCTTATACGAGTACTTACATTTTCAAAAGCGTATCTTTCAATTCATATTAAAATAACTAAATAGCTGTGGGTTTGCATCAGTTTGTCTTATTCTATTAAATAGTTAGGTAGTTAGACACATTATATGAGGCGCCCATCTCAGTCTTCATGAGTAGAAACACACTAACGAGCTAAGCATCAACGAACGAATGAACGAAAAGTACCCTATCTTTTGATTTTGGAAGTATGTGTTCATGGATTGCAGTAATTACTTAACATCAGAAGGCTTACTCGTTTGCTAGCTTTCAATTTCACATTTACGTTAAAAAAAATCTTAATTGGACATCACCCACTGACTGTCATTAGGCGTGTAACTTTAAAAACAAATGTTAAGACCTTTTTCTATTCACTTAAACTATTCAACTGAAATGTGTGCAGGTTTTGTATAATATTAAATTTACTATATCTGAAATTTAAATAAACAAAATCGATACGGTGTTCACATAGTAAGCATTAAAATAAACAATAATTGTTGGAAACCATATTAAAATTATTAACTTTTGTCCTTTAGGAACCTACTTAGCGTTTGAACCGCTTGTTCGTCTGACCCCAGACCCTACAGGTAGGGAAGGCGTCATGACGTCGCACCTTACGTCGACTTCCGTATCCGGTTCTAACGAGTCCTTTAGGTGCGCTTACGAAGAGGCTTTCTGGGAACACGCAAAGGTACAAGTTGGTCGGGATTCGTCGTTATTTGTTCTTTTTGCCTTTTTGATGTTTCAGATCCTTTTTGTGACGTATATAGTTTTCTTCTGAAAGTGTTCCCTTTTAGCCAACCGTTTGTGATCAAAGGTTCAGTTATCTCGTCCAATAGGTATTGAATTTTATAAGACATAGATGGATTATTCTAACAAATAATTGATTTCACTTCTTGTTAAAGTTGGTAAAATATATATTGCCGGAATAATTGTAACGTTTACTGGTAATTTATTTGTCTCTTAACAAGTTTCTTTTCAACAGACTTCAATGGTTCTCAATGACGGAGATGGTTCTCAATTTACCCCATAACTTTCGGCTGGCTGAATCGATTTAGATGATTTTTGTATATGAAAGCGGATACTTTCCATTTGGTTCAATTTCGTTCTGGCAACGGCATCATTGAAAAACCCTATAAGTTTTAGATTTAAGTATGTGCGCGACAAATGTTTAGTCGATTTTTTTCGTTAAGCGAATTATAATTATTATGCATACAAAAGCTTTATTTTTCGTCCGATTTATCATAATACGCGTAAAATGCCCCAAATAATGTGTCAGATCGCATCACTGGACGAGGTCACTCATATGATTGATGACTTGTGCCTAATTCCCACAAGCGCTTACGTGCTTTGCGGAGCGCTAAACAGCTGTTTTCCCAGATTCTATTGTTGTTTAGACGGCCGACGTGTACAGAGAGCTCAGTGACTTTTTTTTAAGACCTTTTATGTGTGGTGTAGTGGTTATTTAATTTTAATATATTTGTAACGCATACTCTTTATTTTTTCTTTACAAAGTGTAAAATGAAATTGCTTACGCTGTATGTTTGATTAGATCTTTTGTACTACTCAACGGATTTTAATGCAGTTCCTCTTGAATCACTCTATGTGTAAATTACTGATTTTGGGGCGGTATGAAGTTCGCTGGCTAGTTAGTTGTATACCTATATTAAACTTAATTCAAATTCAAAAATTTTTATTCTTCATAAGGTATTTGTATACATTGGATGAACGTCAAATAATACGGTACATCGGCTTTAGGCGCCCTTTTGGCTAAGGTAGGCCGGGAGAAAAAAGCCGGCGGAAAAAAACTCTATATCTTATATGAAACTCTATACAAAACTCTATATACTCTATATATTTTACTCAAACTCTACATGTTTTAAAAAAACTCTATATATTTTATCATTCAGCACTCTTTCTCTAAATTAACTTTAACTATCTAAATGTCAGATTTCTCCGTGCACAGTATGATGCTAAAGAAGAGGTACAAAATTTTCTCTTCGGGTATCAATATATAGATCCCCTATAAATATAGAACTTTTTTAGATTCCAGAAAAACTGTAAAGTAATATTTTATTTATAACCTTTTTTGTTGCAGATACAAAAAGTGTCACCAACGCCTTATTGCCCTAATGCCCTTTTTGCACCCAAAGCCGAGCAAAGAAAAGTCAATCCTATCAACAAACACGAAGGTTCACTTTCAAATAAAACTTCACAAAGTTACGTCTTTAGAACCAAGAATTGTCCAAACGAAAACCGTCTATCAAACGTTGAATTAAAGTTCATTGTGTTCCGTACAAATAAATGTACAAACAAAAATGCACTTTAATGTCTTGTGATAAGGTTTGTTATTTGTGAGGCGCGATTCGGAATCGTGATGGTGATAAATGAAGGGAGAAAGACAAATTTGATGTCCTATCTTGGCGCCATTAGTGCAATATTGCGGGGTAGTTTTTGACATAAGCGATTATGCAATTGTGCTGCTAAATGTGAGGGTAGTTTGTCACATTGCGACCCGTGTGGTGTAGTGGTTACCACGCCAGTCCACCATTCGAAGGGTCCCGGGTTCGATCCCCGGCGGGGCAGAAATTTAAAATGATGAATTTAGATTTATTTTACCGGCCTGGGTGTTGTGTATTTGTCTCTGTGTGTGGCCATGTCATTCACGATACAGGGAATCCTAGTGTGGGGCAGTAAAATATAAAAAAATGTGTATATTGGTACGTGAAGTGTAAAGACGAACTAAAAGCGATAGGTATAATTTTTCTGTAGTTTGTATGTTACAGAAATTTAAAACATTTACTGAACTGGCCAATAGCAGGCAAGCTAATTTTCGGGTAGTGCAACGTATATCAGATCTGCTAGAATCTAGATTAAACCATAATTAATATGAAAATTTAACAAAAGATTTGCGATTTGCTTCACGGCGGGTTATGGGTCATCGGTGCTACCTTCCCGGGGAACTGTATAATATCTGCCGCTTGACAATTGAAAATTATTCTTGCTTTTTGAATGTAAGTTTGGATTTCTTGTTGGGATTTGAACCCAGGACGCAAAAGTGGTAAAATAGTGACTGAGTCATCTGGTGACCATTACTACTTGTATGTACAAAGTTCTTATCGGTCAAGTTATTTGATATAACTTTATTAAATTGAATCTCCAGAGTAAGTAGTGGTATAACGACAGAGTTTATGTCTATTGTATGTAGATGTTTGACCATTCGTTTATTATAATTTACTCTGATCTATGCGGAGCACATGCTTCGATTGCTTAGATTGCTTAGAACAACAAATGAGTTCAGTTTATGTTTGCTCGTCTTCGGATGTAGTTGTATTTAATGTTATTAAGGAGTTTTGAGGAAGTTTATTATTTGTTTTAAGGTAAGAGCTATTTGTTATGTTACATTGAAGATGTTATGTTACTTAGAATCATGCAAGACTTATACGTACACATTTTGCTGATATGATTGTGTAACGCATTAGTTCAATCAATGATGAAATTGGTCAATCACAATATTGATATTACTACCTATTTGATTGCGATGCGGCGTAGTTAGGCTAAATTTTGTCATCATAATTCTAGGTAACTATATAAATGCATGCATAGATTTTATTAATATGAAAATATTGTATATCCTATCAAGGGATTACTTTGTTGATGGAGGTAGCTATGTTTTTACTCGAAATCGTGCAAAACGATTTCCATGTTTTGAGCAACATTGCCATTAAAAGCAATAAATCTATAAATCTATACATATAAATAAAATTGGAGTGTCTGTTTGTAATATTAAAATAACAGCTATATACTACCAAAATAACATTTTTTACAATTTTTGTCTGTCTGTTTGTTCCGGCTAATCTCTGACTTTCATTGGTAGATAGCTGATGTAATAAGGAGTAACTGAGTCTACT
>DWQK01002320.1:0-13390 GCA_018231225.1 Noctuana stator | reverse complement strand
AGATCCATCGATCAGTTTGCATGAAACAACTCTATCTAATTGATATTGTAGATAGCTTTCAGAGGAAGAGGAACTACTGTAATACAACAAGGGGAAGTAATTTATTTCTTAGAATTTAGAATTAAATGATAGGTTTCTTTAATAATATTTTAATGGCGAGTAGTTTAAAAGCTTCCTTCAGTTTTATAACGCAATACTTTTCTGTTTCAATCCGCCGATAGGTACATACGGGAACGAAGCGGAGATTAAATCGGAAGCTTCGATAGCAGGATACAGTTTTTATTGTTTTATGTTGAGCCGGAGAGCTTGTGTTGCCAGTTAATTGATCAGAATTATTTTAAGCACTTACAGGGAAAAGTAAATGTAGATAAATTTCCGGTGTTTTAAGTTAGCCAGACACGTTAAAGGAGTACTTAGGTTGTTACATCACTCTTGATTCCTACATGTTTAGTTTTGAAGTAATTTTAAGCACCTTATTGTTATAGTAAAATAGGTAAGTATTGTATTATTTATATATGTGTAAACAAACACTCTGAAACCAAAAGTCTATAAAATCCGTTGGGACTTTCTTTAAATATAAACCAACAGCAAGTTCTAGCCACGAACTCTACAAGATATTGATGAAAGGACTTGATGAAGGTATTGTTTACTCAGGCTGACTGTTCCTGTTGAAAGATAATAAACTTTGTCCTTAGCAAGTAAGTTGTGTTCTACCAAAGTGTCTGTTGTTCCTCGATTATTGTGTCAGCTATACTCACAATTCAGAATAGCTGTACGATTTAGGAGCTGCAAAAACCTTAAATGTATGCTATGTGCTCTACCTAACACATAGCAGTAACTGTTTCAATAAATAATTCAATGAACAGAATTAGTCTGTTTTACACTTTTATTAAATGAGTAAGTAAAGTAGGTATATATTTTGTAACTACTCGTAAGCTACCTCTTACACCTCCTTAATAATGCTTCTGATTATAATTATTATTGTGTTGGAGAACAACTGGGAACATAGTCTCGTAACCAAAACTTTAATTGGGCGAGCTCCGGCCTGGGTTAATGGCTAAGTTAAGAATCTTTTGGACCGCGAAACAAGAAGCGGGTCAGTTTATTGCACACCGACCTTCTTAAATTAACAACAAGATGAGGACAAAGGTGGTTTTAGTTTTAATTTATGTCATGACCCTTACTATTATGTGTTTACCAATGACATTTAGAAAAATGATGATTTCGATTTAGTACAGTTTCATTAAATTTAATATTATGTATTTACGACAAATTATATTCTTTAAATTTTAATTTATGTACTTCTTTTCTATATATAAACTTTAAATGATTAAATCATCCCCTTCGTGCACTTAATATTCTTATACCTATTTATATGTAGGTATTGTCTTGTCTTTTTCTTTTTACTCGATTTTAAAATGAGTAGCAAATATAGAGGTAAGCGGCAGAGCGTTAAACAGCACAGAGTAGCAAAAATAGTGATTAAAGCGACTATCTTAGTTCTCGTGAGTACGCATCTATTTCCGATCGCTGACGGTCAGTTGCAGTGTCAACCTGCAAGCATGTTTGCTTGCTTCACATTTATTGAACGCGTAAAGAAAAGAAGAGTTAGCGAGCGTAGCAGACGGAGGCGAGGAGGAAATAGTTATTTTGTTAGTCACCCACTTTGATTTACCTTAACCCTTTGACTTAATAATAAGATATACATATAACATACTGAATATTAGTGTATGCAATCGACTTTGTAGACTAAAATATCATTGCAAAGTTTGCAAACTACTGACACAATTTCAAGAGGATAAAATAACAATCCAGCAACTATTTAGTTCTGAAAATTTGTAACGTGTTTACGCGGAGTGCGCGGCTGCGGTCGGAGATCTCTCGAGTCACGTTCTACTTCGCTAAGACTGCCTACTCACACAAATCTTGGAGTTACAGTATTGAAATATAGAAGTTTTAATATTGAAATATACATTTTATAAATAACAAGTTTACCCTTTGTCATTTAAAGTAATGTTCAGTATCTGTGGTTTACAGCAATACCTATACGTACACTGATAGTAATTATAGTGTTGGAGTGAAGATAATAATATGGTCCTTAAAAATTGAGACAAAATTTTCCCAGTTCTGTTTTTAATTCTTCAAGAACGCTTGAAGGAGCTAAAAATGTAATATACCCTTATCCTAATACTTTAACTTCAGGTTTGGAATATACACATCTAGTAACACCTATAAAACCAATTTATAAAAACATTTTGACAAGTTAGATTTGTTTATGCGTCTGTCGGAGGGCACGGTAATGTGATTTCCGCCGCCCGTGCCCGCCACGGAGCAATCAGTAGCTTAGCGCTACATAAACACATTATATACGTGCGATGTGGCTCGTCTCGTACCTTCCAGTCTCGAGACAGCCTCGAGGCGGATCGGGAAACCTCCCTGATTGCCATTTTTATTACCAAGGGAGAATATTATAAATAGTTTCGTTTTGCGCTTATTAACTCTCAACATGGTAGGATTGGAATCCAAATAATGTTTTTATTAATGTCTACGCAACAAAAGATAATACTTACTGTACTAATAACTAGACTTATAACATTTTCTTTCTCTTGTAGTAAGGACAATGATATACTTAGAAAATTGATTACAATTTTATTACGGAGAACTATTCAAATTTTCATCTAAAGAGTTACTTACTACCTATTTCTTTATGACTCCGGAAGGTATAGTCGAAACTTAACTTGGCATCAGAAAATACATGGGCAAATCTTTAATCCCAAACCAAAATTCTTACAGCATATTTAAATGTTATAAACGCAATTATAATAAATTAATCTATTTACTCACCACAATACATGCTACTGAAGTAAGGACATATGAACTGCCTACTTCGTGCCATTAAAAATGTATTGTGTAGCCAGAGAGCGGGCTGCTAATGAAGACAGATCGACGGAATTTTCAATCTCATTAGGCTTTAATTTGATTGTTTTGGGTTTTCTGCTTGCATTCCAACGAAAAGCAAACTTATAAACATTCCGTTAACAGGAAAACATCCTGAAATCGGATTTGATACTTTTGCCAATATTCTCAATTAAAAAAGCTCGGCGACCTGTTTAAATCGAAAAATCGATAGCCGGTGGAGATTTTCTCGAGAGTAATTCGATTATGCAAAATTAGTTTCATTTTCCGTTTTACTTTGTTACCTATGTTCTGTAATTGTGTGTATCTAAGAGATTTTTAATAAAGAAGAGGAGAAATTAAATGCCAAAGCAGTAAAAACAGAAGAAAGTGATTCTTCATACTTATGACGTCCATATAGAGTCATAAGTTGAATGTGATTTTCACCCAGTTTGAGACTTTTGTTTAAAATAAAACTTTGCATATCTACACAAAGACCGATAAATTTTATTGTCATTGTATTGACAATTTGAAATATCGAAAGTCATCAGCTTAGAGGTGGTTAGGGGAACTCCTTAATGGCTAGTAAACCCGTCGAGTTTGATATATGATTTGTCTGAGCGGTTCAAACATAATGCAATTAAAACAAATAGCAATACTGAAAAATTAGAGGTGCGTGGTGTTTTCGAAACCAAAACCACCGGAACGATAAGCTAAAATTCAACAACGCTATCTTTGAGCAAGTATTAATTATATTATAATAATCCAATATTCTGTATAATAAATAACTATACCTATGTAGATATCCCGTCACTTAAGCAAAGCGTGTAAATTCTCTATCAATCATGGCGGAGGAGAAAATTAAATTTAATAATCGCGAAAAGCCACCGCATCAATCACTCGTAGCAACGAGTCCATACATGTCTATATCTAGATGATTATGAAAATACATTTCAGCAGACTAGGATGAGATGCGACATTTCATTGCATTCTACCCTTGGCCGCTGGTGGGCCTTATTGCCATGCGGTTTTGATAAACGTACTAAATTAGTAGCTTGCAAAAAACCATAGATCATTACCTATCATTACATAACCAGAAAATTCATCGAGCTATACGGAGGCTTTCTCTGAGGTAATACTATGGAATATTTCATCACCTTTTCAGACGTTTCCACTGCCATGAACCATCCATGGTTCCGAGAGGAATTTGTATGTGTTGAGTTATTGAAACTAACTTTGATTTGGTGGATATTTCCATTTGTCTGTGTCTTATTGTGTGTTGTCTTTTCATTAACCTCAAAAGAATATCAGATGCATTCATTTATTTACCTGCAGTTTCAAGTAGGTCAGTACACATTTATCCGATTAATTGGTAACATCTACTAGCATTTTAATTAAATTAAGTTGATAAATTTGTAACATACGAGTAAGTATATTTCTGCTCATCAGAATAAAACTTATAATAACTTTAATGTAATTTGTAATTTAAATTCTCCTTTGATGTAGGTATTCGTAATTTTTATTTTAAAATCTCTACATGTATTACATAAATGCAAGGTAGATATTTGTATTTTAATCGGAAATTTTTGTTTTATATAAAATATCGATTTATTAAAATGGAATAAGGAACTAATGTAATATATATATATATATTTATATACACATATATTTGCACTATATAATGCAACATAGCTTTTGATACATGTATGTGTATATGTTCCGTAGGTAAAGGGTGAGCCTTTATCATACAGCCAAAACGCTGTTTTAAATAGGAACATTTGTCATTGGAATTATCAATAAATTACAGCTGAACCGAAATCACCCATTGATACAGAGTTTCGATATTAACGATCGACATATTTCGAATTCGACTCGCAAACGGATCGTCACTTTGGGCTGATATATTGTGAACATTTGGCAAATGTTACCCTTTTTTGCGTCAATCCCTTGTTCCTTCGTCACCGTGACAGTAGGCCTGGACATACTCAGTAGCTATTGTATCCTCATTACTATTGACCTTTGAGTGCCTAATATAATACCTTCCACCAATCGGTATTAATATTAAACTATGTTTTCGTCCTCGACTTCCTTCTTGAACTGACGTACCTATTGATCTTCTATGCTATAATAAAACTGTAAAAATATTTTTTCTGTACTTACATTAAATATTTTTTCGAAATTTTGTTTTTTTTTTTTTATTTATTTTTAGGCGGTACGAAGTTCGCAGGGTCAGCTGGTTTATTATAAGTTTTATACTCAATTACATATTTATTAGTATTACTTACAGTACTAATGTTAAAAATTTGTACTTTTTTACATACTTTTTCGCTATCACTTTAAAGAATTTGTTATGATTTTTATAAAAAATAAATCATGTCACATATCATACCCTTTTGAAAGAGATTATTAAAAAACTTATAAAATCTTCCCCGACCACCCAGTGCCAGACAGTCCGCGCAACATGTTCGTGTAATATTTTTTGTACCCCAACCCTAACTTTGTGGGTTCCCGACAGCAATATTCAAGTCATCGTTATTCTGACGAAACGCAATTCGACCGGAAAATAACCATTTGAAGTTTTGTTTGGCTTCAATAACTGATGTTAATATACCGTTGCCTTCATAAGATGACTTGTTAAAGAGGGTGCCCAACGTTACCTTAAATGCCTTATTCAATTATGTGTATTTGAGCTAAATATTATTAAAAATTCAACTGAATGTTACGTATACGAGTAATTATACTGAAACTCCGTTGCGCTTGTGTCAAATTTTCACGAGGGATCTCGACGCCTTAGGCTAATTTTCGAAGTGCGCTCCTTTGAACCTATTTATCAAAAGACGAAGCGGATTTGCATAAAATTTATTGCACCTAAGCAAAGTTAAACTCGTATCTTTAAAAATAATATGTAACCGACCAGCTGTGAAGTTCACTTTATGTTGTATACTAAACCTCATGTTACTCGTAAAATCTTTTACGAAAATATTAATTTGTGGCCTCTTTTCGAAATTTTTTGGCAACAACGATTACGTTGTATTAAATACAATTATTATTAGTCCACATTTGAACCGAACATTGAAGCTGTAACTTAAATATCTTGATAGTTTAGAGAACTAGTGATGGGAAAACGTTTCCATGTTTCGAAACGGGTCTTAACTAAACAAAGTTTCATAACACGTATAAGAACTTCGAAAAATATCCTCGAACCACAAATCAAATCACCATATTCGAAGAACGTTACTCTTAACTTATACACATACTTTTACTACTTTTACAATAATAACGGAACACGCATAAAACATTATTTCGTAGGAGAAAAACTTTCTCACCGCAGCCACGGAAGTAAGGTTAGATAAGGAAACTGAGAAGATTGTATACCTATAACTTATGCTACATGTTTAATGAGATTTTGTACGTATAACGTATAACGTATGTAATTTTATTTATTTATTTAAAAACCTTTATTGTACCCATGGCGATGGTGAGATGTGGATGGCAAAGGATACCCAAAAAAGAAGTTCCTTTTAATTAATATAATTTATAATTAAATTATTTCTAAGTATAGGAAAGGCATCGTATCTGTCTAAAACTGAAAAGGCATTCCCGAATTATACAATTTACAAAAATATTATGTAGTTACTATAATTATTACAATATACCAAAATGCAATACATACTTATAATAGGTAACAAATATTACTCCTTATGCTTGGTGGTATAAAGGCGCGGTAAATCTGGGAACGTTCGAGCTACTAGGTTATGCAGGATTATGAAGCAAACTTGAGGGTGTTTAGACCGTTCTTTCCGTTGATCCCTGTTTAGACTTTTAATTGACGGAATTAAATCTAGTCGATTTTCATTTTTCAAAAATTATTTACTTACTTTGTTAAATTACTGTGAACATTTTTAATTCTCCTAATTGCGATTAAATAGGTCTGATTAAATCCTTAGCAAAAATTTATTTCTATTTTGAGAAGTAATTTTGATTCGGAAATTTTGGAATCATTATTAAATTACAAAATCCAATCCATTAGTCCAAAAAACCAGTATCTAAAATTTATGATAACGCTACTTTAGTCATTTAAGGTATTTCTGCAATTTATATTTTACTACTAATTGTTCCTAAACAGTTTTGTAGTTTTATGAAAAAGCATACATAAATACATCACTTGTTTTGGCTATGTACGTTTTCATTAGAATGACTAATAAGCCCAAATCATCCCACCTGTAGTCTGAGAATAAAGATTTAGATAACGCAATAAATACTAAAGTAAGTAGGTACCTACGAGTACAAAGAAAACGAAATCCATAAAGGATCTAACCACATCCTTGAGCAACTTAGCTAACTAACATTATTAACTACGAAGTTGTAGCCTAATCTTAGCAGAGTTTAGCAGTTTGTTATTATAGACAAACCCAATATATGGCACAAGCCATAAATTGTCCTTATGATATGACACCAGTGATATTAGTGACCTATAACTCCCACAAACAAACATTATCTACTAGTAGAGCTTATGGTCGACACTTGCGTAGAACCCATTAGATTTAATGTCGCTTACGGAACAGATTGCACAAAGCACGCACATAAACTAATTAGTAGAGTGAAATTATAATTATTAATAACAAATTATGTTATTACATTTAAGAAGTAACAAATGACGATTTACAGTATATCTCTAATACTTATTACTGTCGTTTTTAAGTTTTTTTTAACACATTTTTATCACATTCATCCTTGTATTATAAATTTTATCAAATACTTTCATAGTAAAATCAGGAATGGTGTGTATCTTATTTCATATATGAAAAATAAGTGAGTTGCAGTTTACAATTTAGTAGGTATTAATTTAAGGTAATTATTAGGTACATGTTTATGAACCCATAGCATTTAAATTTTTGTGTGTACCTAAATACTGACAATGACAGCTTTTAGTCGTAATTAACACGTAGTGTAATTATATACCTACCATTTATATACACTAAGGTCATTAAAATGATGGCGTTCCTCTTCATCCCTGCACTTCATTACTCTCTTGTTTAAATTACATGTAATAACTCTTGTGTTCCGTATTATCTGCTACCGACATGTTCCTTACTGGCTCCTACAGCACATTGCGTGGAAACCATTAGGTTTGATGTTATTCGCAAAACAGGCTACTTTCATTTGATGCTCGAAGAAATTGCAAAAAATAAGACTGTTGGCTTTTAGTTACATTGGTGCGTACAAGCGTACTGACCCTTTTAACATTGAATGTTTATAGGTATGTGGTGAGTATCGGTATAGACTCAAAAGTTCTTAAGAGTAGTGAAAATTCGAGTTGGTCCCTATAGGATACATGGGCCTGCTCCCAAAAGTAGATAAAACTTAAGATATTTGAAGAACTTATAAATATATTATTTTGTCGTAAAGACAATTTAGATATAGTTATGTAAAATAATCAGTATAATACAGGTAGGTCTTCATCCATCGTAGACCGTAAACATTGAACTTGCACTAAAGAATAAAATGGAGAATTTTGAATAGTTTGGAATTTATTAGTATTATTCTATTAGTAAAATTGTGTCAGGACATCAGACTAGACTGGAAAAACTGCCTAAAAAAGACATGGCAGTGTAACTATTTGACTGAATGATTTAACTAAATCATTCAGTCAAATTGAACTGCACCCTGTACAATATTTGCGATGACTCCACGAATACAGCACTGCGGTTGCCTCACTTATTCACCGCGTATTTTGTAAAATTACTGCTGAATATCACACGACCGCCTCCCGCTGGCCACTCTTAAATTCTTGGACTGAATTTACGTCGAAATAACTTGCGTGGTTTTAGTAAAACGTTCACCATAGGGATTTTCTGTGTAGCCAAATTCCTTCAGCAAGTCGGTAATTTGGTAACGTTGTGTTTAATACAAGTTCCTAATTTTTCCATCTTCAAAAAGGAGGAGATTTTGTATTCGGCTGTGTGTTTTTTTTAATAGGTAAATTATGTACCTGCCTGAAAAAAAACAGTTTTCGCTTTTGCATATTTCTTAACAGTCCTTTTTCTGTTTTCACAGCTACCGTTTGGTACGAATTTATTTCCCATATATTCTTATGTTCCTTTAGAATTGAGGTTAAGTTAACAATGTAAGTACCCAGTATACCAACACTTAAAAATATTTCCATCTATACTTAAAAAAATATAGAATATATATTGTTTATATTAAATATATATTGTATTGTGGTAGCTTTTGTTTTACTAACATTACGTCCGTTCATTTTAAACGTCTATGATCTGTAGTTTATAAAAAAAAATTTCAACTATTCCTGCTCTTAATTTCGAAACGTGTGCAAACCGCAAATTCAATTGGTTGATTGATTGTTTACAATCACCGACATTTATTTAACCAAACATTATTAATGTGCAGCTGTGCACGCGAGCGGTTGACCGGAGCGAGTAATATTTCTCGGTTGAACGAATGTCGGAGCAGCCGTGGCCGTGGTGGCTATGATGTATATACTTGTATATATAATATAGTAAGTACTAAACTAAATACTTATTTCTACATACTTTTCTTACACATACTTAATGAAAATTTGCAAGTTTAAGACTTACATGGTTATCTCATGGGTGCCAGTGTCAGAACTGGATCAAATTTAAATGGAACTAGACGGGAAGCACTAGCTTTCAAATAAAACTGAGTCATAATCCAGTCGAAAATTATGAGGTAAGAAACATAAAAAAAAACAGTCGACTTACCTTCTACTTTTATGAAGTCGGCTGAAGATTAATAAAACCACATCTCGCTTGTTATAATTCTATTGTTTAATGTTTTATTATTGAAGTATTTATGAAAGTACTTATCAAAGTTTCAAGTTGACTAAGCCGAGCGATATATGTTTCACGCTCCGACGAACAGGGCGAGGTCGTCGTAGCTTCACCACGTTAGGTATAGACTTTAAGATGTGTCGCAGGTAGCTTTTGGAAAATTAGAAAGGTGAACCCTATTTATATTCTAGCCGATAAGCAGCAAAATAAGAAAGTGCATGTCAATTTTCTTTCTATTAGATATTTTATAAATCCAAACATGTACCTACGAATTGCCGTTTCGTTACTACAAAAACTATTGTATGAGTATTTAACAAAAAAGTAGAGAATTTGGTCAATTAGAGTCGCGTTAGAAAGAAATTTCGCGACGCTGCTATCATCTTTCGCATCTTTGTTTTAGTGAAATACCATAACTTGATCCTTGCCCTTTTATGACAGTTGACGAAAGGTTTTTGCTGAGAAATAAGTATCCGTTTTAAATGATATATAATATATAAGAGTGGAGTAAGTATAGCTTTTCTTTACTTACGACATATGATAGCTCGCTCTCAATCTCTGTCACTGGTCACTTAGTTCTAAGGACAACATGGAACGTATTTAGTACGTATGCTACAATTTTTAATTTTTTTAATACTAATGCTTAGTATCTAGTGTATCTAGTGTAGTTCCTAACGATACTACTCATTCATGTTATTTGCCTAGTAGGTGCCTGACCTACAATAAACGAAAAGTTACGAATTGTATATTTGAAAAACACAAAAAACCATTTGACATGATGCGAAGGGAGCGAACATGAAACAACTGCTATTTATATTTTGCCTCTCCATCGATCTCATTTTATTTTGTTGCCGGGGGGCCTTTTTGAATAGGTAATGTGGCGTATAAATTTCTCTCGTCCCTCGAGAGTCGGCGGCCCCGGTGACTCTCAGTTAAAAGGTGCTACGAATTAATTTTACCTGACATCAAGGACGCGACCGACTGAATATGTTGACACATAATGAGGCACCTCCGAATGCTTATTTAGGGTCGCCATAAAAATTATTATAGTGGAAATTCGTATAAGGGTAGAGGAATGAGGACAGTTTTCTAGGATTATTTATCTGGGTTAATCGTTATCGTTACATGGTGGGTATAGAATACATCTAAATAAAATTGTAATCGGTTGGTCTATTAAGAACATTCCTTCATATCATCCAAAGTTATAAGAATAAGATATAATCGCTTTCGTAGTGGTAAACTTTGAGAATGAATCCCCAGGAAAACTAACAAGTAAATAACGATTGAATAAATATAATGCTGTAGTGGAAGTCGATTTGTATCAGCTTGATGCGAACCTAGCGGAACCAGGAATTAGCGGAATTGTTTGATGTCAGCATACCCCTCAACTTTACTCATTTGTATGAAATCGGTGAGATAAAAAAAAATGAAAACTGTTTTACCTTTCCAAGCAAGTTGGAGCAAATCTCTTCGGAATCATTAATTTCGCAACTCGAGCTATACTCAGGTGCTAATGTCTTTGACTAATTGAATTAAATCTCGGCGAACGCGTTCCTCGGTTAGCTACAGCGAGGGCTTCACTCCATTTTTATATTCTAATTTAGAAAATATAATGAAAAAATATGATTAAAACCACATCATAAAGTTTTTGTTAATGCTTTTATCTGTAAAAGTAAATTATTTTATTAAAAGAGCAATAAATAAGCATTCAGGCTTATTACAGAAGCTCTTCCCAACCCTTATCAAATCTCTTTATCAGCGAAGTCCTGACTAAGATACACTAATATCGTAAACGCATATTAGAAAAGAATAATTGGTTTATTAAAATACTGCCGATGGACTCAATCTTATCGGGCTTATAGAAGTAATTAAATTACAATTTAAGGAGTGCGTATCGGCGGGCAACAGCTACTAATATTTTTTTATAAAGACGACGCGTCTGCAAGTTACCAATTTCTAAAAGTTATTAATTGCACCAAACTTAATGAACGTCGCACGTTAAGCACAGCTCTTGAGGGAAACTTTGTCCAAGTTGTGCACTGAATGGAAACTCCATTATATGGCTATTGTTCCCCCACATTGACTGCGGGCGTGTGCTGCCAGCCGAAACTTCACCTCATAAATATCTTAACATTCTTCATGCCGCAGTCCAAACTTAGTCAGGAACTTGCTTTAATGCCGACGAGGAAAGAATCAATATGAGCAAAGCTTTTATTTTCTAAATGTATGTATGTTAAATACTTACATTTAGTTTATATATGGTATATGCTATATATACTTAGTTGACATATTGTATGTTTACTGTATATTTTATTTTATTCTTTCTCGTCATAGTTATTTTTATATAGTTTAGTTTCTAGCCCTATTTTAAAAAACTACTACAACTAGCGAACCTTGATATGGTTCTTCAAAAATGGAGTTAAACAACTCCTTTAAAGCCGGCAATGCATTGGTGACTCCTCTGCCCGTGTTCACACTGGCCCGTTTACCTATTAGACTTATATTATGTAGGTTGACTGGCAGAGAATGCCGTCTACATTTTGTATCCTTTGTTTAAAGTTTTACAATAAATGTTAAATGAATATATATAATATATATATTGAATTAACGTTTAAAGTAATAAGTTATACACATCGTCATCCGGCTGGTAGTGTGACAAGCGTCGTAATTTAACACCGCAATTTTAAATTACGCAAGCTCCGCGCTCCCAGCTACCCGAGCTTGAATAATTCAATTATCAAGTGTAGCTCTACTCGCTCGCTAACTAAATCCAATCAAAACTCCCATGAAAATCTCTTCATTATACTTACATTCATTACATCATATTAAGCCAGTGATGGTAGGTACCTACGGGTATAAATTTTGACCTCTTTAATGTTCTTCCACCTTAACAGTGCATTATCTCTTTTATTTAAGACTAGTTGTGCCGCGCAGTTTCTATAACCTATCTATAACCTTCCTCATGAATGTAGCTATCATATACAAAAAAAAATTAAAATCGGTCCAGTACTTTCGGAGCCTATTCAATACAAAGAAACAAGCAATCAAATAGGTAGAAAATACGTTTCATTCAAGTATTACTACACAACATGAAATGAATATTTTTTTTCGCTACGTGTGTATATAAATAAAGAAATAGTAGTATATATATCACTTTATTCGTAACCTTTACAAATATAAGATCAAACAGATTCTAGAATTTCAATGGATAGCAATTCCACGGTTATTTTCCGTTTGTTAGTTACGTGATTATGTAAGACTTCTCGAAACCACCTACTCTACACCCCTGTTCATTGGATAAGCATTTACAAATAAATAAATATCTAAGTACCGACATGTTAAACATGTTGGTACATTTTTTTACCCTAGGTATTTATTTATTTATTAGAACTACCAACAGTTACGTCTATAACATCAGCTTACCTACATAAAAGTAGTCAAGGGTATGGAAAAACACATAATTCCACTAACAGGTACATACAGCGTCTAATAAGTATGTTTATAAATACGTCGAATTCACGTTTAATTCGAAAAAAGTAAGAGGTTCTCAATTCGTCGGGATCCTTTTTTAAACAGATCCCTACTGGTCGTGATATTAGTGATTTTCTTTTCAGACCTACTTTTCAATTTTAAGAACTAATGCTATATTAATATGAAAACAACAGCAAGACGTGTGTAGCGAGCGCGAG